>OX579649.1:3686690-3950579 GCA_951230895.1 Carpatolechia fugitivella
GTTCCGAATCACTGTCAGCCATACATTTTTTGCTTTTCTGATCGCTGACAGCCCTTGGTTACAAGAGGTTACAAGTATTGACACGAATAAAAACTATTAGCGTTTATTTTGTGATCAAAATGGATCTAGCACCTGTATGTAGTGTAAGTGTGCCCCAAAGACCATAACACAATTTCCAATTCAACTCGGAAGGCAAAATCGTCACATCAGTTCCAGAAATCCTCGCCGAGTTCGAAGACTTTTATGGTCGTTTATATGATCAATAGCGAAGTGCTCGAAGCTGTCCAAGAATATGTGTACCTCGGGTAGACATTGCAGGTGGGGAGAGACAACTTCGAACGTGAAATCGCAAGAAGAGTACAGTTGGGCTGCGCAGCATTTGGGAAACTGCGTCATGTCTTCTCGGCAATGGGCTGGCCACGTCTGTCGCAGAACCGACGAGTGTTGGAGCAGACGGGTTCTCGAATGGAGACCACATCTCGGGAAACGTAGTGCAGGACACCCCCTGCCAGGTGGACTGATGACCTGAGGAAGATCGCTGGTAGTGGCTGGATAAGGAAAGCGGGTGATCATGCGCTTTGACGTGCCCTTGAGGAGGCCTACGTCCATCAGTGGACTGCAATGGGCTGATTGATTAAAATCATTACACTTCTTGCGAATATTAAAGGATTCCATCGATCTAATCCGCTTTGAGTGGCTTTACTTAAATCCATTTTGCTTTTTTTATTACAAATGAGACACAATTTCCAATTTAATTGTAAGATGGTTTTTGGGGCACATTTACACTACACACAGGTTCTATATCCATTTTGAACACAAAATAAACGGTAATAGTTTTTATTCGTGTCAACTTGTAACCTCATGTAACCAACGATTTCAAATGAATGAAGCGACAAACGCCCAAGTTCACGGTGCAGGAATTCCCCGGAATGAATCGGTCTGTGTTGGCGATGTAAAAAATATAATGGCGGCTGTACACTCTCGCACCTGAGAGACCTGCCTCTACCTCGAGTGCGTCCATTTACTCTCTCATGTCAATCAGTACAGACCAGTACCATTGAGTCTTTTGTTTTGAAATATAACGCAAGTACGTGCAAGTACGAAGAGTTTTATTTCGATACGATACGAAGCGTTATTTGTTACGAGAATTTTTGAAGTTCGCAGTAAAATGAAGAAAAATTTTTAAAACTAAGAGTTAAAACTAGTGCCATGATATGAATAAAAGATATGTTGCCTGTTCTACTTTTTTATTTTGCTGTGATTCTACCCGTTTTGTTACGTTATTTTCAAGATTATTCGTACCAAAATCTAGGAACCGTAGTCACTTCGGCGCTACCCACGCTCACTTAGTCGACTGCAGTTCCGTTGTTTATAGCTCGATTTCAATGATTTAAGGTTCATTAGAAAGCTGATAAATGTAACTATATTTTTTATAATAAGTTAAATTTCGATAATCCTATAACGGTTTCCGAGTTTCTCACATGATAAAAAATGTTTGATTTTACAAAATGTAGTTTTTTGAAAATATTTCATTTGGTTTTAGGTTTACATTATTGAGTCTTTAGAATAAAATAAAGTTCATTTAATTATCTTTCATTTGAGACCCTGTTTGATTAAATCGGCCCAGTAGTTATCTAAACATAGCGTAAATAGAATAGGCCCGGCCGCCATCTTTGTGACGTCATAACTACTTGCTCCACCATTTTAGAAAGCGACAACATACGTTTCGGTGATCAGTAAATCACGCTGATTCCAACGATACCACTTGTCGGTATAAACCTTTCCAGTCCAACGAAAATCGAAAATAAGCTAGTTTGTACGAATTGGCCTCTCTACTAACACCATTGTACCGCATATTCGAATATGGTATGGTATAGTTTTGCTTCTTTGCTATTCAATTGGTGGGCTCAAGTTTGAAGCGTACGTTTCTTGACTATATTGGTAGATAATTCGTTGGCCTGGACAGATTTGGGTGTGTGGGGTACCGTTAGAATATTTACATCAGCCTGAGTGACACTAGCAACAGTTTTTTTTGCAGGGCAGTCGTGTTTTTAATTCATCATCATCATCATCATTTCAGCCTGTTAAGTCCACTGCTGAACATAGGCCTCTCCAATCGTACTCCAGCGCGACCGGTCCATAGCCACCTGCATCCAACGAGACCCAGCGATCCTCACCAGGTCGTCGGTCCATCTCGTAGGTGGCCGTCCCACATTGTGCTTGCCAGTACGTGGTCTCCATTTAAGGACTTTCTGCCCCATCGGCCATCCGATCTTCGTGCTATGTGGCCTTCCCATTGCCACTTCAGCTTGCTTATCCTGCGGGCTATGTCAGCAACTTTGGTTCTTCTACGGTGTTTTTAATTACTAAATGATAATAATCTCACCTGTGATACGTGAAAAGGCTGTCGGCTCTAAAGAAGTATACGTGGTTTTTGAACTGCAACTTGAACACGTAGTCCTTGTGGATCGCGTCAGACTCTGCCGGCGGGCCCACGTTGTATCTACGAAGAAAAGAACAGACATAACATTTATGAAATGACGAATCGGTTGATCAAGTAGCCGAGTAAACGAGTCAACCGGTAAGAAGATTATTTGCTGGAATGAAATTAGTGATCTTTGCACTAAAAGAAAAATATGGTAAATTATTAACAAAACTACTATTGTAGCAGAACCTCTTAAGTAATTAATACCGTAAATTTACCACACCCCGTTGAAAACGCAAAAGGCAGTCCTTCTTATCGTATGAGTTGCTGTACAAATGTTGTCTAACTTCTTATTGAAACCGGAAAATACTCTTATAGCAGAATAACAGCGTCACTGGCCTAGCCACCGACATGCTGGGTCGAGACCCTTTTAACGTAGTATGAGATATTACTGTTATACCTGTTTGTCTAAATGTTAGGTACTACGTTAAATATTTTTTTCTCTATTATAAACTACCAACATCATCATCGACGACCGACCTCACAAACCCTGGTGTCAGTGTTATAGAGCCGCCAAAGGCCACTGACAAATATAATGCATTCATACATTAGGTATAAACACCGCCCACCGTGAAAACTTAGAACCAATAGAACAAAACTTATTTAAAAAATACAATTAATTCAATATAAACACAAAGTATGTTAAATTTTATATTTCGTGCTCTACAAAACAGCAAATAACACACATATAAACTACCGAAATATAGTAAAAGGACAAATTAATTCTAAGGTTTATAAAGCATGTTTACGCGCTGTTACAATATGTTAGGTATGTGTTCATACCTATACGTCTCACCCTCATTGTTTATTGCTGGCAGTAAATACTTATAGAATCATCGGGTTTATTTTAATTTAGAAGAAACAAATATGTTTCGAACGCTCAAGAGCTGATTCTATTGTAGACTGTCCTCACGAAAACTTGTGTTTTGAGGAAATTATAATAAAAAAAACTACTTCAATTATATAAACGTCCTGATTCTTTAATAATACCGCTCCTCCCCTCATCGCACAATATTACGTTCCGAGCTACGAAAGCGAGTCACTTCACCAGTAGTAACTTACCCTAACAAAGGCAGGGAGGCGAGGGGATTTTCGTCCTGCCAACTCTTGTAGAAGAACAGCGTGAAGGCTGCGAACACCACCCACAACTTCTGCCAGCCGTGAGAGTTCTTGAACTTGCGCAGCAGGTAGCCTGACAGCTGCGTCTGCAAACAATGACATTCATCTTCTAATAATAGTAATACAAAGTGTCCAAAAAGGGTATTTGCACTTTTAAATATCAATAAATCATCTTAATGAGGGTAGATAACAAAAAAAAATATAATGTCATACGTGGAATTTATTGGAAATTTAGTTGCAATGGATTCGTATACCGGAGCTCAGCGTGCATTTTGTGTACGAGTTTATTATCAAAACAATAATTCGATAATAACAGCTCGCCGCTTATATCGCGCGCAATTCAATATACGGGACATTTCTTTATCTCCCAGTGCGAATATCATTAGAAAATTGAATAAGACATTTGAGGCTACAGGGTCAACTTTAAAAAACTTTGATTGCGGACGTCCGAGAGAAATAAGCTACCTGCAGTTATTCAAGAAGTTCACGAGTCGGTAAGGCAAGATCCCTCACTATCACTGCGAAAGCGAAGTCAATCCGTAAACATTGCAAAATCAACATTGCACCTGATTTTAAAGAAGGATTTGCATTTACGTGCTTACAAGATTCAATTAGTGCAAGAATTAAAACCCACAGATTATGAACAGCGACAAAATTTTGTTTAGATGTTTGCGCGCTTTACCAACTTCAACAATGACTTGTTTAACGATGAAGCAAATTTCCACTTAAATGGCCATGTCAATAAACAAAACTATCGCTATTGGTGTGATAAAAATCCTCGTTATAAGCATATGCGTCCACTTCACAGCCCTAAGGTGGTAGTGTGGGCAGCAATGTCCCCTATTTCTTTGAGGACGGTAGGGGACATGCACTTACAGTTAACGCGGACAGATATTGTAACAAGATTGAAAGTTTTTTGGCACCATCTTCACAGGCATTTAGAGGTTACGATTCGGCAACATTTTTTCAGCAGGACGGTGCCAAGTGTCACACGAGTAGAAGGTTAGGTTAGGTTAGGGCTATTGAAGCATTGAATGAGTTATTCCCAGAAATCTCAATAAACGGGAACCTTAAATGGCCCCTTAGGAGCCCGGACTTAAGTCCACTTGATTATTTTTTATGGGGTTACCTAAAGAGTAAGGTTTACATAAATAAGCCGTCAACTCTTAGCCAATTGAAAAACAATATTGCAAGTGAAATAACAAAAATCACTAACGTTTTATGTGAACGTGTCTTAGGCAATTTACGGCCACGACTTGAAGAGTGTCAAAATCGTAATGGACGTCATTTGGACAACATAATTTTTTCGTCGTAAACTTTCCATTGTATGTACTTTTTGCAAATAGTAATAAAATTATGACATGATATATTTTTCATTTATGATTTTCGTATATAAACTGCCAACACCCTTTTTGGACACTCAGTATTTCCGCGGGTTCGATTCCCACCACGTACTAAAGTGTTTTCGAATTTCGAATAGGGGATCGCACTACTTTTTTTTTATTTTATAAATCCTCTTCTTAATCTAATATCTAATAAGTCTTAGTTTCTGCTAACAATAAAAGAATTTTTACTCTATCTTTAAAATTGACTGAGTTATAAAGGTTTGAAATTCAAGATTAGACAGAGAGGCACATACCCACTTGTGACGTCATTTGTTAGTAACGCCATAAAATATTATCTCCATATAACTCAATTATTTTAACTGTGCACTTCGAGCTGTCAAAATCGTCATGTTGGTGGCATTGAATTCACCCGCCCGCTTACTTCCTCACCTCCTCCGACGCCTATCAAAACGGATACCAAACCTACCAACATGCAAATATTATGACGTTGACAGATGCACAGTTATAAAAATTGGGTTATACAAAAATCGTTTAAGAAAGAGACAGACATATTGAAACTTTAAAAAATCACTGTAAATTCGTTTTTCAACCGATTCTGTTTTCTTTCTTCGCGAATCTATATTTTAAAAATAATTCATAAAATATGGTAAATTTAGGAACAGTCCGATCCCCTATTCGAAAACACTTTAAAGTGAAGAAGTGAAGTGAAGAAAAACATCGTGATGAAACCTGCACACTCCTGCGAAGAAATTCAAAGGTTGTGTGTGAAGTCGACCAACCCGCACTGGGCCAGCATGGTCGACTAAGGCCTCTAATCACCCCACTCCAGGGTAGGCTCGAGCCCCTCGTATATGAGCTGTTGCTGATAATGATTAGACATACTGGACAGCTCATCAGATGATGTTTCTGATTTTAATATTTGTAAATGTTATTTTTTACAATAATAGAATTCATATCTCCTGGGCCCCGTTTCACGAAGCAACAATTTACTAGTAACAAGTTAATTGCGTAGTTAATTCGCCTAAACTGAAAGGCTTTATCGTTTTAATCTCACTGTCTACGCAATGTACATCGAATTGTACTTGTAATTTGTAACTTCTTGAAACGGCCCCCAGCGAATGCACATCGTCCCTCATACTGTCCAGGCTGATATTTTGTGCAATTTTTATTTGTTATTTAAATGTTTAGTACATAAGAGTCTTCCCTCTAATGTTCTATAACATTTCATTTGAATTTTACAATTGGTTGTTTAGAATATAGACTTGAAGTAAGCTAGTAGTATTTTGACAGTGTGCCTTTTACGCCTGATGTGGACCTAAATATAGTTATATTTATTGTGATAAAGTATTAGATAACTAGCATTGCAGATAAGGTTTAATAGTATCGAATTTCGTATCGTTTTTGCCACAGAGGTTTTTGCCAATCAATGCCTTTTTGCTGACCGAAGCATAGTATTATGTTTACAATAATACGATCTAGGTGATTCGATTTTCCCTACTTTTGAGTCGATTCGGAGATCGCATTGAAATTAATCGATTCAAAAAGTCGCTGGATCGTATACCATTGAATCGATCTTCATAAATATCGAATCGTATCGTGCATTCCTACCCTGCATCTTAAAATACTTAATATGAAAATATAAGTTATATTCGCCGTGTGTGACGGTCCATTGGATTATATAGCGAGCGATATCGTATCTTAAGATGAAATGTTATCGTACTTCACAGTCTGTGATGCCCTTATTTTTTTCAAGTAACACGTGCCCACCACAAGCCGACTATGAAAACTTTGCAACTTCCCATGACCGTCTAGATTATTGTTTGTTTATATTGTTCAGATAATTTTATAATTTTTTATTATATACAAATTCCCGTAGTAAAATGACTTTGATGGAGGCTATATTGAAGCAGGTGCGATCGTCAGTGTCCTTGCCGGGCCACGGGTCCAAGTCACCGCCCCCCGAACATGATGTCATAGAGGTTATTGTGAAACAACAGCAGAAGCAGACGCGTAGGAAACGCAGCAAGGTATCAGCAGCTCATATACGTCCCCACCGAAGGGCTCGAGCTTACCCAGAATTAGAGCAATTAGGCCTTAATCAACCACGCTGGCCCAGTGCGGGTTGGTCGACTTCACACACAACCTTTTTCATTTCCTTCACAGGAGTTTGCAGGTTTTATCACGATGTTTTCATTCACCGTAAGAGCGTCGTATACGTCGGTACGTGGTGGGGATCGAACCCGCGTCTCCCGGACGGGAGGCAGCGGCCCTAGCCACTAGACCACCGACGCTCTCGAGGCTTGGTCACTATATTCTTATTATTGTCTTCAGTTCGATAAGACCCGGCCGAAAGTAGACGCGTCGCCGCCTCGGTACAGCGTTCGTCACATGTTTAAGAAGATCCCCGATTGGACGGGCAAGCGACGCAACCTAGACGCCGAGAATATGGACATAGTACTGGCCATCAAGAGGACGCATTTTACAAGGGTATGATCTTTGAACATCAATGTCGATTTTGTGAACATATAACCGACATCATAGACTTGTGGCCCATCTGCCGCCACAAAGCACCACACGTAGAATGTTGTAGTGAATAATATTATAGGGTGTGGCAAAAGAAACCAGGGTTCAGTCCGGAAAAGATATTTATATGTTAAATTACAGACACTGACAGAAAGTAAAGAATGGTAGAAAAGGTATGTACTATCGGAGATCAGGACATGAAGTGAGAAATTTAGCAGAAAAAAGACAAAATGGAAACATAAGAAATCTAAATTTGAAAATGAATTTAAAATGAAAGATAAAACTGCCAGCAAGAAAGGTTGCCAGTCATAAAACAGGACGAATGCCTCGTCACAAACTTATAGTAGGTCTTCTTAACTGTAGGTCTTCTGTGGATTGTAAGGTCGATGTCCGACCACACAACCCCTGCCCCCGCTGCATGACCGCCTATCTATCTATCTAGCCCACATCCACCCACTGCTGAGAATAGGCCTCTTCTTTATTGCGCCATTTTTCACGGTCCTGTGCAGTTCTCATCCAGTACTTCCCTTCCACTGTCACTATATCATCTGACCATCGGGTTGTCTTCGTGCAACAAAAACTTGAATAATTTTGGCGGTCACTTTATATGTCGTGCGGTTTATTTTATCGACCGTGGTCATGTAGCGGGCGCAGGTTATTGTTATTGCAAATATAAGCAAATGCAATGCAGAATACTAAACTCCCCTAGATAAATCAGAGTTGAATTGTGTTGTCGAGTTAGGTCAACCATCATCAACGGCCCTTTACAGTCCACTGCTGGACTATGAGCCTCCTCCACTTAAGTGTTTGGTTTTGCCATAATCTACACGCTTGGCAGGCGGGTTGGAGATCGCAGATTAAAAGGTTACTGTATGAGAGAGCGCTGCTGCCCGTTCCCTGTTCAATGTGTAGTCCCTAAGTCGCCTCTTACTGTGTCCCCACGGGAAGAGTAGGGGTTGGTGACAAATTTATTCTACTCTGCCGTCACCACACGGCAAGTCGAGTTAGGTATCACAAAAGAAAGTAGCCTGGCTCAAAACCAAGAAATAACTATTGCCACTTGGTATTACGGCAGTTTTAAGGTCAAATTATGATTGTTTTTTTTTTTACAAGAACAGCAACGCGAAGTTGGTCTGATGATCAGTTGCAATTTGAATCGTATTTACTGATGTAAAGTTTAACTTTTATTGGCTGTACTAGTATAACATTTGATTGGTAAATACCTGGGCTGATTGATAACTGGCCGAAACGACGAACTTAAAAAAATGATACGCAAAAAAAAAAAATACATTATATTTTGGCATCTTTTTGAAAATAGAACGCCAAATTTGAATTTAATCGAAATGGTGGAATTTGTTTGATAGGACGTAGAACTTTCTCTGTCGTAAATTTTCTTAACAATGGAAAGAAACGAAATTCGTGCGGTGATAAAGTTTTACGTTTTAAAACAGAAAACAGCAACCCAGATTAAAACCAAGCTAGACAGTGTTTTAGGTAATTCTGCTCCTGCATTGAGTACAATTCACACCTGGGTAACTGATTTTAAACGTGGAAGACAGAACTGCGAAGACGCCCACAGGTCTGGCCGTCCAAATGAAGTCACGAATCCGGACATGATCAAAAAAATTCACAAAATTGTATTGAATGATCGGCGCTTGAAGTTGCGAGAGATAGCAGAGATGGTGAGCATATTTTCATCTGAACGCGTTTTTAATATTTTGCACCAACATTTGGGAATGAAAAAGCTTTGCGCGCGATGGGTGCCGCGTTTGCTCACTGTTGACCAAAAGCAACGTCGAGTGGACGATTCATCGGAGTGTTTGGCGCTGTTTAACCGAGATCCTAACGAGTTTTCGCGGCGTTATGTAACAGTCGATGAAACCTGGATACATCATTATGCTCCCGAGACAAAAGAACAATCTAAGCAGTGGACTGAGAGCGGAAGACCTGCGCCGAAGAAAGCAAAAACGGTTTTGTCGGCCGGCAAAGTGATGGCGACTGTTTTTTGGGATTATTTTACTGGATTATCTGCAAAAAGGAAAAACAATAAATGGAGAGTACTACGCAAGCTTGCTGCAAAAATTAAGTGAAGAAATCCAGAAAAAACTACCACATTTGGCCAAGCAAAAAGTTTTGTTCCACCATGACAACGCACCTGCACACACATCAATGGTTGCAGTCGCCAAACTCCATGAATTGCGGTTCGAATTGCTACCGCATCCACCCTATTCCCCGGATCTGGCCCCGTGTGACTTCCACTTATTCCCAAACCTGAAGAAATGGTTAGGTGGCCAGAGATTTTCATCAAATGAAGAAGTCATTGTTGCCGTGGACGAGTATTTTGAGGGGTTGGAGAAAACATTTTATCAAACTGGTGTAACGGCATTGGAGAAGCGCTGGACTAAATGCATCGAAGTAGAAGGAAACTACGTTGAGAAATAAATTTATTTTAAATAGATTTTTAAAGTTTTTCTTTGTCGTTTCGGAAACTTCAATCAATCAGCCCTCGTATTTGAACTTTTTCCCACTCTTTTACTGACTCGATTATACTTGGGTCCACAGGGACGCGTCGACAGCCGTTGGAAAAAAGAGCCAGAGCCCTGTCTTCGAGGATACTATAACCGACTGAATTTTATTAAAATGATCAGTGTGGAGAACAAGAGTATTTATAAACGTCTGAATGAACAGGTAAGCGATGTATCTTCGACGAAGGGAATATGGACAAAAAAATGAGTGAATGGATTGATAAGAGTACAAAGTTACTGGCCATCAAGAAGACGCATTATACAAAGGTCCTGTTAGCTCTCTCTTATGGCATTTAGCCATTGCGACAGCGTTTTTAATTCACTTTATTATTCTTAAAGCAAATGTTTACAGAGTTTAAGGGCAGCGAAATAGTCTAGAGGGAAAAATTGCTTAGATGACTTTATGTCTTTTACTAAAGCAACCTAAAGGATTAAATATGTAAGAAAATAATAATAAACTAAACAGGGTTCTCAAAAATTACTGGCCTAGGCAACAATAAGTACTAACTCCGGCCGCGATAACATGGCGCATGACCTTGAAGCCATCTTGCCGTCCCATTCCTGTAACAGCTGTTGAGAGCGAGAAAGAACGCTAACGGCATCTCGTGCTACGTCATCGTGGCCAAGTTATAGCTGGGCACTTGAATCTATTAATATTTTTTAGGGTCCAAAAATTGTGACTACAGAGTCGCTGATGCAAGATTGGGCTCGAAATCGTGAAGACATATTATTAAGGGCTCAGAAAAAATTTGTGCTGTTCCCGCCAATTCCTCACGATGATATAGAAGACCCTGCTTTTATGAAACCCAGAGGGGTGATTCGACCAAGGTACCAATATATATCTGATTAACCAGTTGCTTCCATTTGAAAAAATGGCTTCGTCGAGTTCCATTCTGCTTAACTAGTTGGCAGTTCAGCTGGTAGGAGTGGAAAAAGGGGCATTATTAATCTTACTAGGTTGAATACTTCTTAATGCAGGTAGAGTAGAGGCACAAGATATGGAAGGGAGGACCTTAGCCCAACAGTTGGACAGATTAGGGTTGGCATTTAGTGCACTAAGAAACACAATGGCACACTTACATATAAACCTGAATTTTTAATTTCATGCCAAAGTTGTAAACAAAGGTATGGCCGTTGTAAAAAAAATTGTGCAATTTTAAAGATTACGATTATTGCGAAAAAAGATTGTTAAAATTTATTTTCATCTCTGTTATAAAACTTCATTAACAACCAAACATAATGACTCAGATAAATTTGTAAAAAACTGCAACATACATTTTGTTTAAAGGAAATTAGTTTTTCTCGTGCAAAATAAAAAATGAACTTGCAACACCAAAGAAGTTCACAACATTTTTGGAGGAGGATAAAATGTGCAAACTCGATCACCTGATTGATGACGTAGTAGAGCAATTTATAATAAATGTAACAGACGAATCTGAAGAAAGTTTATCAGATTCAGAATAAAATTGTTGTTTTTATTTTTCATCCTCATCAATACACTATACAGGTTATTTTGAAACCATTTGGCATATTTAAATGTAGTATTTAGATTAGACCGCCATTTACAACAACTTTTCCAAAGGAAAATAGGTCGAAAGTCAATTTTTGGACCTTCCAATGGTGTTAGCGACTTTTGTATGAAAAGTCCCGTCGATATGTCGATGACGCTGATGTTGTCAGCTCTATAGGCAGGGTTCAAACCCCGCTACGGGCAAACATTTGTGTGATATGAAGAGACTTGTCTTATTTCTAAAAAAAAATACAACAAAAAATGTTTTTGATAACTGGAATGTCATTTTGACAGTGAAGTTTCTTTGTTTACAACTTTGGCATGAAATTAAAAATTCAGGTTTAGATGTGTTTATACCGAAACTAAATCCAATCATTTACGGAAATAGCTCTGCTCACTTCATAATCTTAACTGAAAAAGCTTCGAATTTAAGAAATTGCAAAATGTTTAAGGTAAAAGTTATGTATCTTTTAATTCCGAAAAATTACTCTATAACAGTTATCTCCGTCAAACTCGGACCAACCACCCACCAACCACCCACTGGACACCACATGTCAGGGCGCTACTTTCCGAAACGCATAGGTGCATTTGCACATATAAATATCTCTGGGCGGCCAATACCTCGCGGCTCTCTTTAGTTTCGACCAATTATGAGACGAGTCAATACGTTACGTAAGCGAGATGAACCAATCACGACGTGTTCCCCGCGCCCCCGCACCGTAACTTTTTCGTAATTTGTTTGTTAGTAAATTATACAGAAAGCGGTGTCCAGTGGGTGGTTGGTCCGAGCCGTCAAATGACAACGACTAGAACGTACCTATATACCTTAGATACCTGTTCTTGAAAAAAAATTCTAGGCTATTAATTTATCTGCCTACAGAGTATTCTTCACCCTAAGCTTCGAAGGCGGGTCGAACATAGGGGAGCTGCAAGCAGAGTTGTTCAGTGACGTCTGTCCGGACACCTGCAAACTGTTCTTGGAACTACTCTTAGGAGACGGCGTGGGGTTCTCTTATGTGGGCACGCATTTCTTCAGGTATCGAGAGTTATTGGATGAATGGATGATAGACCGTATACAGTACGACAGAAAAGAGTAGACAACAAATGAGGGCGCTGCACGGAGTTTATTGGCAACACTGGTGACGTTTCAGCCAATCATTGCAATTTCCTGTTTTTGGCTACCAATCACTGCCAGTTTATCTTTGGTGAAGAATAGGAGGGATCGGACTGTTCCTAAATTTACCATATTTTATGAATTATTTTTAAAATATAGATTAGTAGCACACGATTCGTGAAGAAAAAACAAAATCGGTTGAAAAACGAATTTACAGTGATTTTTTAAAGTTTCAATATGTCTATCTCTTTCAAAAACGATTTTTTGTATGGAGATTATATGGCGTTACTAACAAATGACGTCGCAAGTGGGTATGTGCCTCTGTCTAATCTTGAATTTCAAACCTTTATAACCCGGTCAATTTTAAAGATAGAGCAAAAAATCTTTTAGTGTTCGATAGCAGAAACTAAGAAGTTTGGATTTATAAAATAAAATAAAAGTAGTCCGATCCCCTATTTAGTTCCATCATTATTTAATTTCTACTCTTTTGTGTCGCACTGTACGGTCGGTTCCTCGGTCGGCATTGGCTAGTCTATAGGCAAGGCTAGGCAATGCCTAGGCATGCAATGTTGGTCCCGGCAATTATCTACGGAAATACTCGTTACGTGAGCTTCGTCAGATGCCTTTGGCAGCTCAACATCTTTGAATTGACACCAAGATGTGTGAGGTAAGTCATCAATCTTCCAACCCACACCATAAGCAGAAAAGATGGCGTTATAACTATTTTTCTATTGTAAAAATATACTTATATAGGGATAACGCCAACCTAAGTATGTCAATGGGGGATTTTCTGACAGCCCTTTAAAAATAAAAATAATGATGATGATGATGATGATGATGAAAAATAATAGTTCTAATTAGAACGATAGATGGCGCCAGGTGTACTTCGTGGATTCTTTTTTTTTTTTATCTTTTATGGCCCTGGGTGACTCGCCGGATTTCTTCGGATCCACGAATCGTCAACGCCATAAATAGATCGAAGATTTATGAACTATTTTTTTTTTAATTGGCTGTCGTAAAATCCCCCGTGTCCATTGACGCTCTAGTGAGTTCGGTTGTTGACCTTACATACAATGACGAAGAGGCTCACATAGCTTTTGTTTTATCGTAATGTTATCCTAAGGCCCGTCATGTGTGTTTCAGGAAAGTGCCGCAGCTATACTGGGTGGGCGGCGACGTGGCTATGGATAATGGCTTCGGTTGCTACGCGCAAGTTGGCCGGCACGTGCCTATTGGAGCCGAGAACTATCATTTCTCGCACTCCATGCCTGGTAAGTGCATTTTAAGATGGCAACTGAGAACAAGACAACTATATAGATGGACTTGTGATTAAAAGTAAACGCTATGCGCCGGCGCCGTAAGAAGAGTGTTGAAATACAAAAAAAGTTGAGATTGATGTTTACAAGTCGAAAACTTATTTTCATGCAACAGAAATGAGTTTTTGTTTGACGTTGCTAATAAATGTCACCGTAAGATTGTGAACATCATTAGTTTATAATATGACTCGCGATATTATAAACTGAAGAAAAATTGTGAACTGCAACCAACCATTTACAATTTAACGTATTATTTCGTTTATATATTATTCTATTCTATCTATCAATGTCAAATCGTCAAATTGCAACCCTGATTGGTCAGTTTCGGCTGGGGCTATGAATACAAATTAAAACTATAGATACAGAACGAGCTACTGCCAAAACCGACTAATACGGAACAGTTTGCAATTTAACGAGTGCTGAAACCGGAGAGATTTTGAACTCTATACTGGTTTTTTCACAATTTGACATTGATAGATTATGAAACCATCGAGAAATAATCCCTTAAATTGTAAATGGTTGGTTGCAGTTCACAATTTTTCGTCAGTTCATAATATCGTGAGTCAGATTATAAACTAACAATGTTCACAATCTTACGGTGGTGACATAAATACTTAACTATAACTTTATTTTTTGAAGTTCAATGAAATATTGTATATTTGCTCATGTTTGATGTTTCAGGTCTACTGTCGATGCCTGTGACTTGTGACAATGAGGTGTGCGGGATCTTCAACATCACTTTCAAAGCACTGCCGCAACTCGACCTACGCAATATCGTGTTTGGCAGGGTATTCAATATTCCGTATACTAATTTAGTATTTTTATTTGCTTACTAGTGTTCTACTAAAACAGGCTAAATGTCAGCTGGTCTGGCAAGTTACTTTCGTATTGAAAACACTATCGCGTTAGCATGATTTATACAGAAGTGACGTGGCGAGGATGTATGGCGGAGGCAAAGTAACACAATATGATTGACCGAGCGAGCGAAGCGTCTCTGTTTCAGCTTGGCCAAATTTGCTTTTGTATATCCATCTGTTTGTTTGATTCATTCTACAGGTCGCGTTTCTCAACTGATTCTCGTGAAATTTTGTGTGTAGGTTCGATAAATTAATCGAATGTTTTTATCGAGTCAGTTTTTGGAAATTTTAAAAAATGACGGAGTTATCAGGGTACCAGCTTACAAGGTCTACTGCTGAGGCTGTTTTCCTCTACAGGTCACATTTATTAACCAATAAAATAAAATATAATAAAAAAAAATATTAAATAAAATAAAGCTTAAAAATTAAAAAAGAAAATTATCAAGGGGTCGGGGATGTTTGTGGAGAAAAAATAAATATGAAAAGATATACAGACTCTCGAGGTCTACAGCTCACAGAGCCACTAGTAATAGTACGTAGCATAGAGTCCGGCGCGACATTTAGTGGTGGTGGTGGCGCGTCACCTAGTGGCGGGACGTCGCCTGAAGGCACGGGCGTAATTCTCCTTACGACAAAAACTACGTACTATTAAGGTTTATATAGTGTTACTTTGACTATCCACCTCCGTCATTCTTATCTTTGGAGGGGCCGAGACGTCAGAGTCTCGGAGCACTTCGGCCCTATGGTGGCCTCCGCCATTAAGAACTTACTGGCTTCACAGACTTCATTTATTTTTAACGTAATCAGTGCGTAAATGTGATACATTATCATAGTAAGGTTTTTGGCAATTACTCTAATGACGGAAAACGGTTACCTAAATATAGCTTTGCTAAATACATAAACATCGGGTGTACTAGCGCCCGATTAACTACGAGTCGAAGTGGTCGTCATATCCGTAAACCGGTCGGAAAGACCAAGGAAAAAGACAAATAATCGTGGTAATAATTTATTGTAATGGTAATTGATTTAATCAGTCTTTGAAAATGAGGAGGAAAATGGGTCTGCTGGAAGATATTTCTTTAGAAATAAGCAGACCTGTCGTGCCGTTTTTTCAAATGAAATTGTATTTTTGTCATCTATTGTGTACAATAAATGGTTAAATAAATAAATAAGAAAGACTGATTTAGGGCCTGTTTTTCAATCCTCAGATAAATGATCTAATAACTATCTAACGAACAAAGTTATATGGCTGTTTATCGGATAAATAATTGTTCTCCAATTTTTCAATCGTTATTTATTCCATTGATAACTATCTGACACAATCTTCAGAGAGGTGAAACAAATATATTGCATGGACTAACGTTAGAGCAAGACAGACTTGTCTGTCCATTTTCTCTCAACAGTGTCATGTCAATTCTATTATTTACTTTTTTTTTTGTTATGGTACTAGTTGAACTTTGTGCCAGTTTCAAGTTTTCTTTTTTAAATTGTTTGTCATGAACGTCATGCGTCACACTATTAATCGAATAGTACAGTTATCTGGCAAATGAAGCAGTAGATAGATTTATTCTTTAGATATTGGAGTTATTCGTTTAATAAGTCTTTTCCGACTGTTGAAAAATTCAATAACTTGCTATCTGTCGAATAAACACTATCTGTTAGTTAATCTAGCGGTTGAAAAACCGGGCCTTAAACTAATTTAAAATGCGCTATATTCCTTCCCCAGATAATCCGTCCATCGAAGTTGTTCAACGGCATATCCCACATCGGCAAATTGCTGTCGACGCAGCCCTCCATCCTCCTGTCGGCCTCCAGACAGAGAGTCAGCGGCCAGTGGGTGCGCGGCGCCGCTAACACTAAGGGGCAGCCCACGAGGTACAAGCGGAAGGCTTTGATTGGATAAAACAAGACGGTGTTATATCAAGGTACGACGCTCACTTTCTGTGCGTGGCGAGGCGGGAATATTAAGTCGAATGTCGGTTTGAACCTCGGACCAACCACCCACTGGACACCACGCTATTTCCGAAACGCATAGGTGCATTTCCACATATAAATATCTCTGGGCGGCCAATACCTCGCGGCTCACTTCAGTTTCGACCAATTATGAGATCTGTCAACACGTTGCCAATCACGACGTGTTCCCCGCGCCCTCGCACTGCAACTTTTTCGTAATTAGTTTGTTAGTAAATTATATAGAATGCGGTTTGAACTGACCTTAAGAATCTTGTTTGGACTACCTACTGTAAATACCTTTACTAATAAAATTCAACAGGAAAATCTTTCATTAAATTGTTTAATTTTCTCTGTGTTGTGGATTGTACAATTTTCAAACTTTATATTTTCATTTCATGTCAATAGGGGATCGGACTACTTTTTTAAGGGTTCCGTAGTCCGACAAGGAACCCTTATAAGATCGTTCAGTCCGTCTGTCTGTCCGTCCCAGTCTGTCACAGCACAATATCTTCTACGTTTATGAACCGATTTACATGTAACTTGGTTCGACGATACTTTGGATATAGATCTCAATTTTAAAAATACAAAAAATTAAAATTACCCCTTTTAAAGGGTACCTCCCCATACATGTAAAGTGGGGGTAATTTTTTTTTTTTGGCAACACCCCCTTGTGTGGGGTATCGTTGAAATCGTCTTTAAAAATGAAGTTGGGTTTCCGTACAACATTTTTTTATCAGCTTTACCATATGTGAGATATAGCACGCCAAAGTCGTTAACACGGTGTCCCCCCCCCCTGTAATTTCTAAAGTATTGGACCTATAAACTTCAAATCACTCACGTAAATAAACTGGCGCGGAAACTCTTAATTAAAATTGGTTCGGGTATCTTGTGATGAATACTTTTGAAATTATAAATAAAATAAAAATATATACTTTTTTCCAAAAGAACAGTAACTAATAAGTAATAAAAAGGCCAAGAAATGCGAAACAGCGCGGTGTCAAAAATGACTACGGAACCCTACTTTATGCGTGGTCCGACAAGCTCTTGGCCGGTTTTTATTTTATAAATCCAAACTTCTTAGTTTCTGCTATCGAACACTAAAATAATTTTTGCTCTATCTTTACAATTGACTGAGTTATAAAGATTTGAAATTCAAGATTAGACAGAGAGGCACATACCCACTTACGACGTCATTTGTTAGTAACGCCATATAATCTCCATACAAAAAATAGTTTTTGAAAGAGACAGACATATTGAAACTTTAAAAAATCACTGTAAATTCGTCTTTCAACCGATTCTGTTTTTTTCTTCGCGAATCGTCTGCTACTAATCTATATTATAAAAATAATTCATAAAATATGGTAAATTTAGGAACAGTCCGATCCCCTATTGTGTCATCAAATATCTGCCCAGTCGGAGTCAAATATGGGGCCTTAGCGTAGAAGACTAATGCAGGCAAATAGGCTATACCGGTTGTCATTTCTTTTCTCGTGTATCTACATTATATCGGAGTAAAAACCAGCAGCTGTAAGCTAAATTAAAAAAGTCCGCAGTCAAAACAGGAAGGTCTACGGAAGGCGAAACATTTTAAGTAATTACTCATCTTAGGGGGCGTGGCTAAAAAGGCTCCCGGCCAACTGAGTGAAGGGGGTGAGCGATAGCGATATAATATATACACCTTAAGTAAACAACAGAATGGATAGATGATGACTCGGACCAACCACCCACTGGACACCACATGTCAGGGCGCAACTTTCCGAAACGCATAGGTGCATTTGCACATATAAATATCTCTGGGCGGCCAATACCTCGCGGCTCACTTCAGTTTCGACCAAGTGGGTGGTTGGTCCGAGGATGATGAGCACGCGATCGAAATAAAATGACGTAAACGACATCACACGTTGTGCTTATTTATTGGAAAACTACTTATTATTTTATTGTATATTTTTTCGAGTGATTATTGTCGTAAGTGTGAACATTGTGCACTTTATTTTACGTGAACAAGGTAAAAATTCAAAATTCAAAAATTATTTATTTCCATAGGATGTAAACGTTTAGAGCAATGCTTGCGAGCCTTTTCTATAAAAAAAATATCTAAAACAGTGTTTCTGAGATTGTACGACTAAAGAAAATACGATCAAAAATGTCATACCAAAAAATCTACATTGCAACCCATTAGTAGAACGAGATATATGGAAATCCTTTAAGCCCGTCACAGACGGAGCTATAATATATATTATGGCACGAGGCAGCCAGCTCTCTCATCACCATTCACTTGGTGTTCAAAGCGGGGGTCAAGCAGAATGGCCGGTCACTGATTGATTCGCCATTTTGTTTGACCCCCGCTTTGCGTGAAAGTGAATGGCGACGAGAGAGCTGGCTGCGTCGTGCTATAATATATATTATAGCTGCCGTGTGTGATGCCCTTTAGCGACTTTTTACCGTATGGGACACTTTTTTTTTTTTTTTTTGATCACTTTTTATACCAGAGTGGTAATATAGTGGGCGCGGACTTGCGGGGGAGCAGAAGGCTCGTACCCCTTAGGAATTTTATGACAACGTATCTGGGGGCGCCCTCAGACGGGCTCGGACCGCGGCCCAGAACGTTGCCAGGGCGAGAAGCGCGTCGGAGAAGAATGACCCCTACCGGGTCTTACTGAATTAATTCTACTGTTAGTTCCGCGACCCCGCCGGCGGGGGCGGTTGCTACCTGAAGGGCATTCTGTATTAGTGTGTGGCCTACACGCAATGGCAGCTTTAATCGCGACGGTGATCTCATCGTCCGGATCTGTGAGAGCGTGTCTAGGACGACGCTTGAATCGCGTAGTGGGATGCGGAAAGTCCGTATGGGACACCTTAAGAGAAGAATACGAAGAAGATCTTCAATGCCACTCACCCTCATAGCCAGGTGGAGATGGTCCCTGGAGAGCGAGGTGACGCGGTGCCAGCACACGTGCGTCAGGGCTCCGCCACTGCAGGCGCCCGACAGACTGTGGCAGCTCGTTGATACTCCTACAAGTAAAACATTTAAGGATGTATCAAAAACGGCCATTAAAAATCGATACTAGTAGAGAGAATGAATGAACGGAAGAGTGGTTTTATAAAGGAAGACCAAGGCGAACGTTTCACGATCAAATCGGCGACGTTTTGAAAAAACACCAGGTTAGGAATACATCATCATCATCATCCTCAAATCAAATCAACGGCCCGTTACAGTCCACTGCTGGACTATGAGCCTCCTCCACTAAGTGTTTGGTTTTGCCATAATCTCCACGCTTGGCAGGCGGGTTGGAGATCGCAAATTAAAAGGTTACTGTATCAGAGAGCGCTGCTGCCCGTTCCCTGTTTAATGTGTAGTCCCTAAGTCGCCTCTTACGACACCCACGGGAAGAGTAGGGGTTCGTGACAAATGTATTCTACTCTGCCGTCATCACACGGCGTTTCATCATCATATCCTAGCCGATTTCGGCTACACGAACGCGCGAACTAGGCTAATTCTCGCGCTCGTGTGCTCTTAAAGTGACTGCAGTAGCCAACTTTGGACTGCAGAGCACGTGAGCACACAAGGTATGTCAGGACTCCATTGATGATGCATCGTGTGGGTTGTAAGGTCAACAAACGATCTCACAAACCCTGGTGTCAGTGTTATAGAGCCGCCAAAGGCCACTGACTTGGCTCATGTAACGACTAGATAGTAGCCGGGACCAACTTGCCTTCCGAAGCATAGAATCATCTTTCTTTTCAGAAAATCAGGTGATTCAGCCTGCAATATTTTAACCAAACTGGGGAAAGTCTCACAAAGAGATTTTTGCTTGACAGTGTCCCCACCGGGAATCGAACCCGGAACCTCCGTAACGGGCGTCAAAGTATCGACCACTCGGCCACGGAGGCTGTTGGAGGACTCCATTAACATAGTTATATGTAATGGTTATGGGTGGTCTAGCCTTAAGGTTTGGTGTCTCAACCTCGGTCTACTTTTCTTTGCTCCTCGAAGTCATATATACTTATCTCTAATCAAACGTCTCTATTCTGGACGCTTCACTGCTTGTTGTTCCGCTTAGCGCTCCGAGTGAATGAATGACAGTCTCGCCTGCTTCTTGTTCGTAGGGCGTCAGTTCCGTGTCGATCTGCGTGGGAGTTTCCTTAGCGCTCCGAGTGATGAATGACAGTCTCGCCTGCTTCTTGTTCGTAGGGCGTCAGTTCCGTGTCGATCTGCGTGGGAGTTTCCTTAGCGCTCCGAGTGAATGAATGACAGTCTCGCCTGCTTCTTGTTCGTAGGGCGTCAGTTCCATGTCGATCTGCGTGGGAGTTTCCTTAGCGCTCCGAGTGATGAATGACAGTCTCGCCTGCTTCTTGTTCGTAGGGCGTCAGTTCCGTGTCGATCTGCGTGGGAGTTTCCTTAGCGCTCCGAGTAATGAATGACAGTCTCGCCTGCTTCTTGTTCGTAGGGCGTCAGTTCCGTGTCGATCTGCGTGGGAGTTTCCTTAGCGCTCCGAGTGAATGAATGACAGTCTCGCCTGCTTCTTGTTCGTAGGGCGTCAGTTCCGTGTCGATCTGCGTGGGAGTTTCCTTAGCGCTCCGAGTGATGAATGACAGTCTCGCCTGCTTCTTGTTCGTAGGGCGTCAGTTCCGTGTCGATCTGCGTGGGAGTTTCCTCAGCGCTCCGAGTGAATGAATGACAGTCTCGCCTGCTTCTTGTTCGTAGGGCGTCAGTTCCGTGTCGATCTGCGTGGGAGTTTCCTTAGCGCTCCGAGTGATGAATGACAGTCTCGCCTGCTTCTTGTTCGTAGGGCGTCAGTTCCGTATCGATCTGCGTGGGAGTTTCCTTAGCGCTCCGAGTGAATGAATGACAGTCTCGCCTGCTTCTTGTTCATAGGGCGTCAGTTCCGTGTCGATCTGCGTGGGAGTTTCCTTAGCGCTCCGAGTGATGAATGACAGTCTCGCCTACTTCTTGTTCGTAGGGCGTCAGTTCCGTGTCGATCTGCGTGGGAGTTTTCTTAGGGCTCCGAGTGAATGAATGACAGTCTCACCTGCTTCTTGTTCGTGGGGCGTCAGTTCCGTGTCGATCTGCGTGGGAGTTTCCTTAGCGCTCCGAGTGAATTAATGACAGTCTCACCTGCTTCTTGTTCGTAGGGCGTCAGTTCCGTGTCGATCTGCGTGGGAGTTTCCTTAGCGCTCCGAGTGAATGAATGACAGTCTCACCTGCTTCTTGTTCGTAGGGCGTCAGTTCCGTGTCGATCTGCGTGGGAGTTTCTTTAGCGCTTTCTATGGCGAGCTCTAATGCATGTATCCAACCGCCGAATTCTTGATCGTTGCTCGCGCTTAGGAGAACATTGATATCTTCACCTGGGAACAAAAGACGGTGCGTAAGAAAATATTCACTTCTTTAGAAGGCACGTTAAGCCGTAGGTCCTGGCCTTTGGCGGCTCTATAACACCGACATAGGGGTTTGTGAGGTCGGTTGTTGCCTTTACAACCCACACAATAAAGAAAACAAGTTCATCAAGCAAATTGCACGGCTTTGCTGGTTCAATGCTAATTGACTTATGAGAAATCCAATTCGGTAGGTTTCGCTGAACGAGATTCTTGCAGCCTCAAGCAAACAGCAGACTGGGCACCTTTGGCAGGAATATGAGGGTGATTGTATGCTATGTTCAAATTATACCTAAGATAGTGTTGTAACAGAGCTGCTATCCTACCTTCTCGGAGATACGCAGAAAGACCAATGTCATCGACATAGCTTTCAGGATAAGTAGGTTGAAGTGGCAATCTCGACGAACTGATAACCGATGGGGAAGAAAGGTTCTCGAATGGTGACCGCGGGCCGGAAGGCGACGTGTTGGACGGCCTCCCACAAGGTGGATAGATGACTCAATGAAGGCAGTGGCGTGCCTAGGGTCTAATGGTAGGGCATGCCGATGATATATTTTCGTAGGAATGAATAATACTACTGAATGAATAACATCATTTTGAATTTTGTTAGATAAATAACTTGGCCCCGGTTTGCCGCTATTTTGGTATTGCATATATTTTTCCCAGACGAGATCGTATTTCGAAAGCAAAGATACAAATTCTAAGAAATTTCCTTTATTTAATGAAGTTATGGTCTCATCTGAAAGGCAGTTCTTGTTGTGCTAAATGACAAACAATATCTACTAGTCTCTGAAAAACACTACGATTGTTACTTTCCGCATCCCACTACGCGATTCAAGCGTCGTCCTAGACACGCTCTCACAGATCCGGACGATGAGATCACCGTCGCGATTACAGCTGCCATTGCGTGTAGGCCACACACTACCACAGAATGCCCTTCAGGTAGCAACCGCCCCCGCCGGCGGGGACGCGGAACTAATAGTAGAATTAATTCAGTAAGACCCGGTAGGGGTCACTCTTCTCCGACGCGCTTCTCGCCCTGGCAACGTTCTGGGCCGCGGTCCGAGCCCGTCTGAGGGCGCCCCCAGATACGTTGTCATAAAATTCTTAAGGGGTACGAGCCTTATGCACCCCCGGGAGTCCGCGCCCACTATATTACCACTCTGGTATAAATAGTGATTAGGTGCGTCAAAAAAAAAAAAAAAAAAACACTACGATTGTGGTCGACGCGCGAGTTATGTTTTGAGATTTCGTCAGATAGGTAACTGACGTGATAAAGAAGCTTCTATACGCTGTTTACCAAAATTACAAAAAGAAATAACAGCGTTCATGTGTTTTGTGAGTTTTGGTGCCTTTTTATGGCATTAGATATGTTATTTAAATCGTCATAACTAAACGTATTCCATGCATTTTTCTCGTTGGAAAAGAATATGCAACACCAACAATATAACTTATTGGAATGCGAGCATCCAGCTACCCAATGAGTTTTGTACACAGATCTATTAAATTGTCTTTTATGAGACTTACTTGACTGAGAAATCAACAAATCTGGTGTTGGTTTTGGCGAAGAAATAAGCTGCTCTTTATCGGGTAAGGTCAATGACTTTACCTTTCCCCCGCTTGTTAAAGTTTGCACACACTTCAAATCACTACACGGAACAATATCACCCAGATCTACACTCATTTTAAACGCAAATCCTACACAAAACTAAATTTTTTAACAAGAAAATAGAAATTGCACCAATTATCACCCGCTCAAACAAAAACTGTCAACAACAGAAGAATGCAACGTAACCGTCCCGAACATAGCTTCGCATCATTACTCAATTTACCACTACATTCAAATGCGGAAGCCTGGTTTCATGCGCAAGCCCGGCTTAATTTTTCCCAAAATCTAGTACTATTTTCAATATTGTTAAAAAAAGTTCATAACACAACGACGTCACAGATCTCCATAAGATTGCGTAAGAGTAAAAGAGACGCAAAAGCATGCCCCATAAAAGCCCACGGGTCGGAGTGAGATGGCGGCGCGGCGGTCCGAGCTACCGAGCAATAACGAGACGCGTTTCGTGTCGACACGAACGCGACTCGTTGGTTTGTAGTGTGTGTCGCCTGGAATAGGGTTAATGTTAGCGAGCGAGCGCGCGATTGATTCTGCAAGTTTCGAATGAAAACTGGCGCGAAAATTTAATTGTTTTTTGGACTTTCGTTCGATATCCGCATTATTACGTTAGGGCATCCCGGGCTTTTTGGCTTGTATGGTGGTCACGCTACTGAGTGAAGGTTACTGGGCGCCGGTGGATGCAAGTAGCGCAGGACCGTTCACGGTGGGGACCTATGGGGGAGGCCTATGTTCAGCAGTGGACGTCTCCCGGCTGAGATGATGATGGCTGTTTACCAGTAACAGTGAATGAATGCGGCAGTTCCGTGGGCTTGACTTCCAGCGCGTGTAGCGGGGCGGCGGCGTGCGCGCGGAACTGGGTACTGCCGGCCTTGGATGCCAAGATTAAGATGTCCGTGAACTGAACAAACAAACACACAATTAATTTTAATCGTATAATGGAACGCAGCGCAAAGTGTGGAATACAACAGTTCCGTAAGTGTAAACGTAGTTTTTTTTCCATAGGATGTTATTACATCACTTAGATCCGTCAACACATTTTTTTGGGTGAGTTCACTAACACAATGGCGGAATCTGTGGAGAAGAGCTCACCGAAGAAACTCCGCAGTCGTCGCATCTTTTAGTACTATGTATGTATTTCCACAGGGATTCATGTCTCTATACGATTCTTATCTCACTTTATAATCTTTACATTATATAGTATTTACATAAGTGACTACCTGGACCAAACCACGTGCAAAATAAATGTTAGGTCCAAAACATACTGTCTTTTGTTTTTCCCTTTAAAATGTTTAGATTTTGGGTTTACAGCAAAAATCGGATGTAGTTTTTTTTTACATTGCAACAGAGGGTGCTTTCTGAGACAAAGCGACTGTTATCTTTCGTATCAAGCCTATGTTATCATCTTCTCTCAAATAGCTAGTTTTGCACTTACCAAGAAAAGCATTCTCTGTTGCATGCCGTGCGTCGAATGTTTGTACACGCAGCCCAGTCTGACGAATTCACGGTTCGCTACTAATAGCTTGTCATAACCTGTAGATTACAATAAAGTTTTATATCAGGTATGTTAATTTTCTTGAGAAAAGTGTTCTTCTCGTAGGTATCGCGATTAAGACCAAAGTGCCACAGCAAAATTGGTAGGCTACGGCTTTTGCTGAGTGAGGTCCTTTTTGTCTGGGTGTCGCAACACAGGGGCAATTTTGTAAGTATGTTGTGTTTGTATTTTTCACTTAATTTCTGTTGCATTATTATGTACTATTATTTATGCATATGTTTTGTGTTGTGATGTCCTGCAAATAAATGTTTCTGATTTCTGATTTCAAAATACGCTGGCAACCTTTCACTCCTTTTGCGATGGAGACCTCATGCGAATAATAAAACCGAAATATAGATACTTTGGTTATTTATTTTGGGGCTTCGTATATTTACGCTTCAGGTGGTAGAGTTGCATTCTCTTAAGCTGCGGCGAAACTATGGCTAGTAACACCGAACAGTTAGGAAGCGCGCGGACCGCAGAGGACGCACGCTACCGTACTAGGTACCCTCGTTTAGGTGCGTATATACCATATCTTTAACCAACAATAGAGAATATGCACAAAAAAATATTATTTTCATAGTTCATCTGAAAGTATACAAAAATAGAATACTGACAGTCAAAACAGAATTGAAATTGAACGATAAACAAACTAGATACAACATTATTAAACAAATATATCTGTCCCTTTTACGAAAACAAAATTTATGTATGGCGCGCGTGACATATGACGTTACATGTCACGTCGGACCTCTCTGTCTAACCATCAACTTTGAAGGCTTATAATTTTGTTTCTGAGCAAGAAATTTGAAAAAAATATTTTTTATGTGTTTATCTGGAACTTGAAATATTTCGATAAATGAATTTTTTTTTTAGCCAAACTTAGTTCTCTGCATGCCCGCGAGCTTTTAGAGCCGTCAAACAGTTTTTTATCTCTGCATATTATATCCAATCCTACCTATAATGTCCCTCTGTAGTTGGCAGAGCGCGGCGTGGTTCTCTGCATGTCGCAGCTGGTCGGAGGCGTCGCGAGCCAACGCCCGCGCTATTTCCAGGGCTTTTAGTGATGTCGAACTGTTTGTCGCGTCTGATAACTCTGTGGATTGTAAAGAAGGCTTGGGGGTAAATTGTTGAATGATTATAACACAAACAATTGTCAAAAAAGGTGCAGCAGTGGACGTCTTCCGGCTGGAATAATAGTAGTTACTTTCAACTTACACCCTATTAAGGCGCATGTTTGTAATTCGAGTTCCGATCGATCGTGGAAAATATATTATTTCAAACTAATCACTGCAGTAGGTCTTCGCCAAAAATAAATAAAACGGAGCATTTATGTCAGGCCCTTGAGTGACTACTTACCAACAGCCAGTCTTTCTAAATGTAGTAGTCGATGTAAAGGCCGTAGAAGCAAGCAGGCAAGTGGTAGAGGCGAGCTGGAATCAAATGCCGCTATCTCCTTATCGGCGGCCACGTTTCTTCTGCGCACGCTCTCCACCGTCGCCACCAGAGGGCCCGACCGCTCCGTGTATGTGGAATAAGCCTAGACGAAACATGACAAAATATTGAAATGATTAAAGTGTGTAAAGCTGGTAGCACTGTCGCGTTCCAAATAACTTCGGTTTAAATTCTAGTAGATCAAATCAAATCAAACCAACAGCTCCTTATACGTCCTCCCTCGATCACGCTGGCCCAGTGCGGGTTGGTCGACTTCACACACAACCTTTGAATTTCTTCGCAGGAGTGTGCAGGTTTCATCGCGATGTTTTCCTTCACCGTAAGAGCGTCGAATAAACGTACTGTAGCATCGGGCCTCGTTGGTCCGAGTGCTATGTAGTTTGATACTGGCGATAGTATTCTTTTTGCAATATATTCGTTCTCTTTTTAACTATTCAGTTTAGAAAGAGAACGATAGAAACTTCAGACGGGCAGGGGCCGTGGAAGTTTGACGTTCTCACTCTCGGACCGCCGTCGTGGCAGGTTGTTTTTAGTGGGCCCACGGGCGAGCCCTGCCCGGGGCAGTGGGCTTTGTAAAAGCAAATAACTAAGGAGTTTATAAAAAATTGTTAAAATGTGCTATAGATCTCCGCTATTTTTCAAATAACGTGAATAGAATAGACGTAATGAAGAATAAAACAAATGAAGAGTGTCAAGAAAAATATATTAAAAGAAGCTGTTGTTGCTGCTGTTGCTGCTGCTGGCTAGTGAGCCAGAAGCTGCTTTGGAGATTATGCCGTGGTTTCTTCACTGAGCAATGTCTGGAGAAAGAAGAGATGGACTGCAACAGTTCACCCCGCCGAGAGGGCTTATGGCACCCCGTCTGGATGATGATGATGAGTGTCGTGTGATGGAGCTCGTCGAGAGGGAGGAGTATTCCCAGCGAG
The DNA here is from genome assembly GCA_951230895.1 of Carpatolechia fugitivella. Taxonomy (NCBI): domain Eukaryota; kingdom Metazoa; phylum Arthropoda; class Insecta; order Lepidoptera; family Gelechiidae; genus Carpatolechia; species Carpatolechia fugitivella. The sequence goes on from OX579649.1 coordinate 3,714,348, forward strand.
TACCCCGCAGAGTATTTTTATTGATTTATTGAGTATAAACGCACGGACGATACATAAAGAGACATAAAGAGGAAATTCCAAGTTATTTTGCTTTTATCCCAGCTAATATTTTATTTATAATTTTCCATTGTCAGTTTCAAAAATGAAAGATATTTTCTTTGTTTAATTCTTGACAGTTCAACTATTTGAATGTTTAGTCTGTTATAAATACTTCTTGGAGTAAAATGGCGATCCGTTTCGTCAAAGATAAAGTGTCATGTCTTGGTCTGTCACTTTTGTAAACAGATGTTTACATATTTATTTTTATTTATATTTTATTGACTTCCCTTTTATTGTATTGAGGTAGGTAATTTCTTTTGGGGTTATGCTTAGGTGACCTGCATAATATAAAATAAAACATAAATGCATTATTGTCACTAGTTTTTACGAATTGTTTGTATGATTTTCAAAATGGATTGGTAGTTAGGTAGTTGAGGTTTCGTGTACGATGATTAGGTTGAGATTGTTGGGCTGTAAGTTGGCTGATTAGGCACAGTTGATACACCTGCTTTAAGAGACATAGGAGCTTTGTAGGGTGGTCTGTTTAGGATCACACGTATTCTATCTGTCCTTTTCTAGGTTAGTAAAAGGTTGAGATTTCTATGGGTTATGATGAGGTATGGTATTAGGATATGGGGAGAAGTGATAGGTAATTTTTTCAATTCATTATATATACCAATCCAAGTTGTTGTCATTTTCAAATCCACATATTTAATAATTTGAATATGATATTGTATCTTGTAAGAAGACATGTAATGTACTTGTATCTTAGACTAAATAATTATTTTTCTTCCTAGTCGCTAGTTATCTTGATATTGTTGTTACTATATTGTTTTTTCTGTGTATTGATCCTATTATTTGTTTCATGTGCGGGCTGATAAAACTTTTATATTTAAACAATCATTAATATTTTCTTCTACACCTCCTTACTGACGCGAGATGTACTTCAGGACATCAGTGATGCCTGAATGAAAAGAAAATAATTTTTCATATAAAAAAACAACATTTATATCTTAGCTCATCTGATTGTTTTTTCTATATGCGTTATCTAATTGGTTGTATTCTTCTTTGTTAGTGGGTATGTTAACTTCTCTTTCTTTGGAAACATAGCTTCAATTTTAACACCTTAACATCTTTTTCTATTTTGCTTTTAAATTAAATATAATTTAATTCTTGAGATTCTTGAGTATTGTGATTGGTGTTAACATTGTTTTGATTATCTTGATTTAATTTTTTTATCGTTAACTTAAATGTTCTAAATTTCATTTTAAATTTTGCATGCTATGTCTTTGAAGAATTTTATAGATTCAGGTTAGGGTTTGCATTTTGTGATTGAGGTAGCTGTTAGCTTTGGTTTAGGATGGTAAGATATGGGTCCTGTTTTAAGTATTTTTGGAGAGGTTTTTTATTTAGAAAAATTATTAGAAAATATTTTTCTGGTAATTAGACTTTAGCTAAGTCCAGGATCTAAGTCTTCCATTGTTTTTTTTTATTAGATTTTTATTAAGTGAATTTTTCCCTCTCTTAGGTAGGTAGTTAGTTACTAGTAGATTGTAACTAGCAAAAAAATTTTTTGGGTCTTCAAACAAAAAAATTTTTTTTAGGGGAGACCGGGGGTAGTTGTAGCATCGGGCCTCGTTGGTCCGAGTGCTATGTAGTTTGATACTGGCGATAGTATTCTTTTTGCAATATATTCGTTCTCTTTTTAACTATTCAGTTTAGAAAGAGAACGATAGAAACTTCAGACGGGCAGGGGCCGTGGAAGTTTGACGTTCTCACCTGCCGTCCGCCGTCGAGTGCGGACGATTGATTGTTATCATAGTAGTGCAAGTATAGTTTAAAGTTTTAATAAAATAGTGTTCGTGTTATAAGTGCCTTTTGTATTTCAAGTGGCGGCTCTCACCCGGAGAGTCGTCACAGTACATATGAATTCGAAATTCGAAAACACATTGGTAAGTGGTGGGGATCGAACCCACGTCTCCCGGACAGACCACCGACGCACGCTAGTAGATCACACTGACATAATATGACGACAAGATAATGCCATTTTTCGCAATATTACGCAGTGACAAAAACGACCATCAAATCTCACCACCGCACCGCACCGGTGGTCAGTGGGCACTCCAATTTCTCAACCGACTACCAATGACCAAATAACACGATGGTACCCCGATCCGTATCTTTTTTTTGCGTAATGCAAAAGAATCGATTGTTTAGGTCAATCGATCAATCAATCAATCAGCCTATTACAGACGTAGGCCTCCTCAAGGGCACGCCAAAGCGCACGATCACCCGCTTTCCTCATCCAGCCACCACCAGCATGTTTCGGTATTGGCGATTAACTATAATAGTGAGCTACTATACTTTAAGTTAGTTTTTTTTTTTTAATAAGGACATCTAACGTCAGTCTTCACACGATTATGAATCAAACTTAATCGGAGATTTGCAAGAACATTTTTATAAAAAATCATAAAATAAAAATAATTTTAACAAAAAAATAGAAACCTCCTTCAAATTGCCTTATATGGTTATCTCCACTAAAAAGTAACAAATAATATAACATTCCAGATGGAACATGAAAAAAAAAATTGCCAATATCCTCAATTAAATAGATAGGTAGTGTATTAAGTAAATATTTAGAATTTTGTACTTCCTTTTGGAGTCGGTGCCAGCCAAAAATTGAAGATGACGAAACTACGAGTATTAATTATTTATCGAATGAAACCTACCCGGACTTTCTTGGTAGTCGCTCCTGTCGTTATCCCTGCGTTTGGTCGGGTGCGGCATTGCATCCCGCGCAGCACAACAAAACATTTATATCATAAGCGCCCACTACACTCTCGTCCGAAGTTCTTCGACGAAGTCTCACGAAGTGTCAAATTGGTGTAAAAGTGAAGCCCGAAGTTGCACGAAGTATAAGTCTATACTCTCGTCCTCGGCTTACTTCGATCAACTTCGCGAGTAGTGTAGTGGACGCTATAGACTATCAAAGAATTTTATTGATAGTCATATAGAAATATGTACTGACTTAACGACGACGACGACTTAAAACAGTTGCCCACGACTAATCGACGATTTTTTGGCTGGCACCGACTCCAAAAGGAAGTACAAAATTCTAAATATTTACTTAATACACTACCTATCTATTTAATTGAGGATATTGGCAATATTTTTTTTCATGTTCCATCTGGAATGTTATATTATTTGTTACTTTTTAGTGGAGATAACCATATAAGGCAATTTGAAGGAGGTTTCTATTTTTTTGTTAAAATTATTTTTATTTTATGATTTTCAGTGTTTTATTTAATATATTTTATGTAAGTAATAAATCCTAACCGCGACACATTTTCTATTATTTTTCTTCATTATCCAAAGCTAGGTTTTGTTATTTAACAGTTTCAGTACAAAGATATTATATTTTTGGTATTTGCTTAGTTTAGACTGCGTCTTTCGTGCTTTGCAACCGCGTTTAGTTGTTTATATAATAGTTTCTAAAATAACATAAGTTATACTGGGTAAGAGGCTACGAAGTAAGAGGTCATTTGGTAGTCCAGCTGGCCACTAAACTGACAATGCTAAGAGGAAAGAATAGCTTCGCGATCCTAACGAAATAGGTATTTAGGAAAACATTTGCTATCGCTCGTGCGCTCATACCCCCAGGAGAGAGAGAGCGAGAGCGTTGCAGCTCGCCGACAATAGATACTTTTCTTGATGAAATTCCCACTACGGGAGAAAACGGTTTTCAATTACTAAATTTCAACAAATCACTTTGACACAGTTTTAATCAAAAAAATTACGTTACTTGAGGTGCCTATATAAGTTTGAATCTATTGCGAATTTTGAAAAAAGCAAAAACTATAAACCTAGTCATTCATTGTGTCAATAACATACTAAAACATCATGGAGATTGGAAAATATATATAGAAGTGGAAAAACGTTTTTTTTTTTTATGGACGAGCACGATTCTTCCCTTAAGCTTACAGTTTACCCCGATACTTGGGCTATTCGTAAGGAGTTTCAGGTTTGAGATGGTATCTTGAAAGTCTATCGTTAGTTGATTACAGATAGTGAACGTAGGCTGGATTCTTCTTTTTCTTCATATTGTGGATTGTAAGGTCGACAACCAACCTCACACACCCTGTTACACAATTAATATAGTACTGGGCCCTTGTCAAAACCCACTGACTTAACTCGAGTAACGTCGCCTTCTGTAGATATTAGAGCCGAGACACACGGCTTAACGTGCCTTCCGAAACACGGAGTAATCTTTCTTTTCAGACAATCGGGTGATTCAGGCAGCAATGTCCCAACTAAACTGGAGAAAGTCTCATTAGGACATTTTCGTTTAAGAGTGTCTTCACCGGGATTCAAACCCGAAACCTCCGTAAAAAGATTAAAACACTCGACCACTCGGCCATAGAAGCTAAATTATTTGTGATTTCCAATACAATATCCGAAGATTGCAGGTTCTTGTCCTGTCACGGTCGCCAATAATGTGATAAAATCGAATAAATGGAACAAGGGAAACGTAGATTTTCAGCAAACTGACAAAACAAATTTATTTCGTTGCCTAGCAACATTCCACCACAAACAGTATCGCGCGCGATGCATGTTGCTATCACCGCTTTTATGTCTTATTCCATCATCAGATTTTAACAAAATTGGTATGGATCTATCCCTAAAGCACGTTCTATCGTATGAAAAAAGAATCATCAAAATCGGTTGAAAACTGACTGAGATATGACTAAAAGAATAGACGAATAACGACGCGAATGCTACATTCCATTGAGGAATTTCCAAGTTTTACCTCATGTTCCACCATCAGATCTTGACGAAATTAATATGGGACCACCTCGAGAGTAAATCCTATCGAATGAAAAAAGAATTATTAAAATCGGTTAACAATTGGCGGAGATATCTAATAACATACATAAAAAAAAAAAAATACAGACGAATTGAGAACCTCCTCCTTTTTTGAAGTCGGTTAAAAAGAGCTTACCTCGTACGTATCAGAAAGGTAGTTGTAAAGCAGTTCGGCTATTCTTTTGTATTCGGGCTCTTCGATGTCTGTAAAAGGAAGTTTGTAATGATGAGTTTTAAGTTTTTGAGTTTGTACGTTCGTAACAGTACAAAGGCTATCATCTTCAGCCAAGGCCAAGCCTGATACTTAGCTTACACTCTGAAACTCAACCGTTGCTTGCAAAAGTGATGCTTCTACAGCAAGAGAAAACCTGTGGGTGGCCAATTTCTCCCACCTTTGTCCCACCTTCAGAGAAACTTTCACCAGGAAACGAACTACCTTGGCCAACTTGGAAGACGCTTAACAGGCTGCGTACCCAGGTTGACCGATGCAAAGACAATCTGATCAGGTGGGGCAATACTCCAGCAGCAATTGATGTAACTGTGGTGCGTCACCGCAAACCATTGCCCATCTTTAGGCCCAGCGAGTCCTTCAATATGCAAAATAGAGGATCTCTATGAGGCCACACCAAGTGCAGTCCGCATCGCTCAGCATTAGTCAAATACAGTCATTCATTCAACTTGCGATGGCTGGCGTCATCTGTTGTCGAGAGTTTCTAAGCCGCCCAAAGGGCCTCTGACATGGCTTTACGACTACCACTAAGGCAGTAAACGCAGAAAGCGTCAGATGCGTAAATTTGGTTTGGTGTAATGTGTTTATCGATACGATTACAAGAAGAAGACACTCACCTTCGTTCTGTGCCAAGCTCCTCTCTAGCTTGGCGAGCAGAATGCCGGCGGGCAATGCGAGCGGTTCCAGAGCGAGGCACGCGCGCGCCAAGGTAGATACTGCCTCCGCTCCTGCCAAGGCCAAGCCTGACACTTTCGATGACCAAGTCTGAAAGTGATTTATAAACTTATCACAAGTTATTACAAAGTTATTACAAACTTATTACAAGAATTTTACTGAGAATCTATACTGAATATTAAGAAGAGTGTGACTACAATTTGAATAAGGAACTAAATTCGTCACCAATGGCAGATAAGACTACATAAACAGACCCAGATTGGCAATCACAAAAAGTGGCTGTTTGGTTCTTTAACAGTCGATAAAATCTGTACAGCGCCCTTATTCATGTTTAACTGTTTTGTGTCGCATTGTAGATTAGTAAAACTCACACCTAAAACTTCTGTAACAGGGAAATAGCCTTGAAAAGTTATAATAAGAGTGACCATGTTATATTTGGGGCGCCACGACCGAATCACAACTGATTTAAATTTTAATATCGACCTGCAACGCTATGGATGAATTTGAATAAAATAAACGCAAGATGTTTTGTGTATTGCGACATGTATCCTAAATAAAAGTTTACTTAATCAAAAACAGATTGAATTAATATATTGCTCAATTTTGAATTAACTGCAATCCACCACCACTGTTACCACCATATTGCCCGTCAATGTACCCGTCAACGTTGATGACATACAGCGAAACCGCAACTACTTACTACAGTGACTAATTCGACGTCTCTCTTGTGGGTTCTCTCGGTCATGAGCAGTTCTTTGGCGACGAAGTACGTGGGATCACCACCACCGCGCCGCCTTGATACGTCCATCATGTTGCCCGTCAATGTGCCCGCCAACGTCGATGATATACTGCGAAAAGGTTAGAAATAAACCTTGCTAAAATACTAAACTCCCAAATTCTAAAAGTTACAAACCTAACGTAACCTACTTTATATTTTATTGAATGTAAATTGGTATTTTTAGTTAGGAAAGAACATTACTATTTCTGCAAAAGCACAACACATAGCAGTAACTAGTTATTCTGTGCGATAACAAGTCGAAGGTTACAAAGGTTAGTCAGTTCTTGGTTTTCCTTGCGTCTTGTCTTATCTTTTTGTGTTTTCAAAAGTTTTAGAACAGAAGATGGCGAGTGCCATGTACAGAGTTAACAACCCGTTCCTGTTATCCAAGAGGTTTTTCATTATTCAGTTAATACTTTGTATATGATAATAGGGGATCAGACTGTTCACCATATTTTATGAATGATTTTAAAATATAGATTAGTAGCACACGATTCGCGAAGAAAAAAAAACAGAATCGGTTGAATAACGAATTACAGTGATTTTTTAAAGTTTCAATATGTCTGTCTCTTTCAAAAACTATTTTTTACATGGAGATTATATGGCGTTACTAACAAATGACGTCACAAGTGGGTATGTGCCTCTCTGTCTAATCTTGAATTTAAAATCTTTATAACTCGGTCAATTTTAAAGTTAGAGCAAAAATTCATTTAGTGTTCGATAGCAGAAACTAATAAGTTTAGATTTATAAAATAAAAAAAGTAGTCCTATCCCCTATTGGTATCCTCACCTATTATTATTTCTTCTATTCAAGGTATCACCAGCGTCACTCTCGCCTCCGCTCAAGACGTCCATACTATTCGTGGACTCGGATACTATATGCACTGAAACAAACAAGTGAACGTGAATTAGGTAACAAAAATTAAATATACCCTACATTATATTTACGCTTACGACAAGATTTTTCGCTACGTATGTGGACTAAACATATACTACATCTTATATATGGTCGATAATTTGTATCCATCTATATTTATAAGGAGAAACTGATTGACTGGAAGATATCAACGCAGAGCCTAAACTAATGAGTCTAGAAACTTGAAAATTAGAAAGCTCTTCGGACGTAGGCAAGACAGGCTTTTTAGGAATTCCCTCCCTAGGCCTAAGGAGGAAAAAGGGAGAGTTGTTTAAAGCAATTAAGTACCACATTAACTTTAGTTTTAAAAACGAACTACAGTATACGGAAAGCCAGTCAACTATAATTATTCAACGACATTCACCATTAACATTCCCATTGACCGTATCACAGTTGGACACCCTACTGACTTTATCAGCATCGTGTCCGTTGGTCAGAGGGCGTGCGAGCGGCGTAGACGCACCGAGCGGCGCGATTCGCTCACTCCTGTCATTCGGCGCGTCAGTTCCGTCAACATCCGTCGACGTCCGGTCTTCAGCGCTCGGCGATATGCGGATGCTGGCTGAGGATATCGTGTTCTCTTCTTCCGGTGATGTGTCATCTGTAAGTTAATCATGTGTGAGAAATAGTGATATGTGCTAGTTATTTACTGGAATTGCTAAGTCTACACTTTCTTCACATAGCTTGGTGCGAGTGATAGCAGGCAAGAAAGACGGATAAAATGCTTCTGTAATGGACAGATGAAGATTTTGTATTAATCTGGCAGCTGTTACCCACTTCTAACCATGTGAAAAGAGTTATTTACATAAATAGAAACAAACACATGCAAAACTTAACAGATAAAAAATTTGACTAGCCTCGTGGCGCCCAGAGATTTTAATGGCGTATTATTTTGGGTTATACGAGTATAAAGGCGCGTGGCCGCTACGAGGTTAGTGTAGACATAAGTTTTGAATGTGGAACGAAACGTGCTATAAAAACTATATAAGAAAACATAACAATTCTTCGAAAAAAATATCTATGACTAAAATTAACAACATAAATAAATACTAAAATTAATTCTAAATTAATTATAAATAATAAAATTAATACAATCAAAAATAATAAAAAACATAAAAACTTTTATTAAATCATACTGACATTTCAAACACTTACATATTCCATCCTGGCAGCTTATTTAAAAGGTTTACTTTCACGACAAAAAACTAAAGCCAGGTTAAAAGAACATAAAGAATCAAACATAACATTGAAAATACACCATGTTTCGTTTTAATTAATTTTATTTATTGTTTAACTATCCCCAACCCTGAGGGCAGCAGTGTATTGCGGGGATACATTACACTTATTTATAAATTCAAAAGGAAGAACATTCCAATCAAAATGGCGTCGAGGTGAACAACTGGACAACTTTTCGCTGCACATAATAAAGTCAAATGGGGTAAGTGTGAATGAAACACGTTCTACACACAAGTACGCTTTAAGGGCGTCACAGACGGTTAAGATACGATCTTATAGTACGAGGCAGCCAGCTCTCTTGTTGCCATTCACTCTCACGCAAAGCGGGGGTCAAGCAGAATGGCCGGTCACTGATTGATTCGGCCATTCTGCTTGACCACAACGCTTGACGCTTTACACACAAAGTGAATGGCGACGAGAGCTGGCTGCCTCGTACTATAAGATCGTATCTTAACCGTCTGTGACGCCCTTTACATGGATGTTATTAGGGATTATAATTATTTGTTCTTGAGCTTGACACACCGACTATCATGCTCAGACATCTTGTGCATTTGCATCAAAATCACAATTCATATTTGGTGTTCAAGTTATTCTAAAGATCTTAGTCTTTCCCGGCACACTTACCCCCACCTAGCTGGGTGCATGTTCTAATCAATGTCACATCTATTCACAATTTCTTGTTAAAATTTTGATGAAATTCAGAGTTTCATACCGATTTTATTAGTTGTATTTATTATACTTCAAAATTACCGTCCCAGATTTTGACGTTCCGCTCGTGAATATACTATGACATGCGACATGTATCGCTCTATTTCTAAAACAGCGTTTATGACAAGTTTCAATAGTGTTTGCACAGTCAAATCACATACTGTTTGGTACACAGATGAATTCAATTTACTTCATACATTAGATATGATATTGAAAAATGTCATAAACGGCATTTTCTTTTGAACTGATGGTATCTACAGAAAAGATTATCCAGTTGTCCACAAAGTGCACCGAACAAAATAAATAGAAAACAACAATACAGTCTATTCGGATTGTACACGTTTAAAAGTCGAATTACTTAACTATAACGTTTTTAATACCGATCGTTATTGCACTAACTAGAGGGTTCGCCCTCTTACGACTAGACTAAAATTGCTTCGTGCACACGACCACATTTATTTCCCATTAATTGAACACTATACAGCCTGTGTATGGTACCTTAGAGGGGTAGTGAACAAAGCCCTTAGTGTCCGTAAGGCTATATATTTTTTGAACCCTAAATTGCAAGGTCATAAAGTCTACGAGTTAGGTTTTCTTATTGTTGAACATTAAATAATTTAAAAACCAAGGCTGTAGAGAAAATCCCAAATAAATATAAGGATATTTGATTTTGATTTGATTTGAAATATTAAAGCGCATAATAGTAATACAATATTATCTGCGACCATGTCAACTGCTTGTCTGATTAAATAAATAAATGTCAGAAGCCATTGGCAGCTCAATAATTTTGACACCAGGGTTTCTGGAGTCACAACCCATACGATATGACAATGATTATCAGAAAAAAAAAACATTAGAAAGGATTTCATTACAATAAACTATAAATGGGACTTTCTAATAAACAACATCATCAAAACGTTTTTATTATTATTATACAATAGCTAATTAAGGATGTATGAGTATAATTTAAATTAAGGCGTTGTTGTCAGGCAAGCTAGTAGTCGGCCTTAAAGGGGTACCCTATGTGAACACTAGCGCCACTTGGATAAAAAATCATAACTTAATGAAAACACAAAATATCAAAAATATGAACGATCAAATTGTTTCATAAGTCCTGTTGTATTTTTAGAATTGATAAATTCAGTTATCTATTGTTAATTGTAGTAATAGATAGCGAAAGTGCTAATAACGGCCGTTTTTAGCACTTTCGCTATCTCTTACTACACAGTATAAGATTTTATAAAATTCGGTATTTTTAAAAATACTTAAGTACCTACACTTTAAAATGATCGTCCACTTTTTTAATATATTTAGTTTTTTCGGAGTTATGATTTTTTTTCGAAGTGGCGCTAGTGCGCAGTCAGGGAGCCCCTTAACAATTCTGGACAGCTTCAATTTTCAGACATTAGAGACACTAGAGCCAAGTTCACTAAACATAATAAGGTAGATTTTGGACTACGGACTACGGAGAAAAATTACGAATGTAATTATTTCTTTTGAAGCGTTCAGTCTAAACATTAAAATTGCTTTTATTTCCACTCCTACCAAGCATTCCATTTTTATTTTTGCTTGTAGTTATCTGTGATGTAAAGTTCAAAACAATTTTTCAACTTTTCAGATTTTCTCACCTCCTGAAAATTATTTATTTATGACCTGCCTAGACTAGATACAATACAATATAACTGCTCTGATCCGACATATTTCACCCTGCTTTCGAATATTATGTATCTAGACTGAACGCTTCATTCATATTACGACATAATTCAACATAATTCACATCATAACCAAATTCAGACATCATTTTTACAGAACATACTCGTACATATAATACAGTAAGTTAACGAATTTTATTGCATTTTAAACATATAATTAAAGTCACTTTAAACTTCGCCACTATAAAGAAATCGAGATTATTACATTTTGTTTCCGAAAGATAGACATATTTCATGCTTGAGGACGAATTCTCATGTTCACTTTTCTTGTTAAGCTATAAGTAACGAATTTTCCTTACATCATGGATTCGGCCATCTTCTGTTATGCGCCCTCCAGACTTGACTACACAAGTTCATTCTCCTTCAGTCGTGACTGTCTATAGTTTGTCTATTGGCTATGGTTTGTCCAAAATATAATTAACAGCCTCCGTGGCCGAGTGGTCAAGATTTCGGAGGTTCCGGGTTCGATTCCCGGTGGGGACACTGTCAAGCAAAAATCCCTTTGGTTAGGACATTGCAGGCTGAATCACCTGATTGTCCGAAAAGAAAGATGATTCCGTGATTCGGAAGGCACGTTAAGCTGTTGGTCCGGCTACTATCTAGTCGTTATACGAGCCAAGTCAGTGGCCTTTGGCGGCTCTATAACTGACACCAGGGTTTGTGAGGTCTCTCGTCAACCTTACAACCCACACGATGATGATGTTGATAAAAACAGAATGGACAGATGCGGCCGAACAGTCAGCAACCCAAAGAATGGACGCGCGTTGCCCGCGCAAGTGAGCGAAGCGACATTCTTTTGTTTCTCTGAGCAGCAAACCAACATGTACAGCACGCATTATAATTACTTCAATACGCGTAAACGTTATTGGCAGATAAGTAAAATAAATTAGATACAGACTGCTTCAATCGTCTGACGCTAAACTATCGAAAGTTCCGAGAGTACTTGACATATGATTCGCCTATAAATTATGTTTATGCGCAATGCCAATTGTTAATCTCAAATTATTTATAGTGGCGAAATTATATCCAAATAATAAAATTGACTCTCAGATTATCGATTCCATTAGCTGACATCCTACTGAAGCGCGGGATTTACTTTTACAGTACACATCCATACTATTTACTAACTACAGTCTAAACGGGAGTGGGGACCACATTTACAATATTAATCTTTTTGTTCTTTGAGACAAATGTGACATGTATAATCATTTCAATGCTGCTAGACGGTAAGTAAAATCTCGCGTTTAAAGGTCCTATTTCGATCAAAATGGGGAAATCGACTCGACAGCTAGACACAGAACAGAAAACGGTGATTAATTTGTAAACTAGCTGGTTTTAATAGACTATTGTTCTCACAGTCTGTTATGAATATACAATATTTATAGGCCGAAAAAAAAACTGTCGGTCTTGAACCTGCATCTCTTCGGCAAACCGGACAAGGGCGCATTTTTCTAAGAAGTAGGTTTGAACCAACTTAAAAAAAAAAAAAAAAAGAAAAGTATGAGAATGTGGTTTGAATTTGAATTCTGTCTAAGATCGACACCTTTTTTTCTTTTTAAGTTTTATAAATATTAGGTTTTTTAATGTTTTTATTTTTTTAAAGCCAACTTGACTTTTTTGACGCCATTTTGAATTTAACAGGCCTAACTTTTGGTTCAGATTATATTTGCAGAATCTCTAAGTCAAAATTACTGCAACTCGTACACAGCATTGAAATGATAATTATTTATCCAGAAATTACTCTGCGTAGGTCTTTTAAAGACTTGCTATTTCAATACACAGGTTCACAATGTTTTATCTACTCCTATCTATTTACTTATAGGTATTATGGAAACGTAAAATTTCGAATAAAGAGTGTCTAACAATAATAAATAGTTAAAACAAATAATAAATGTTTTTAAACACTTGTAAATTTCTATTACACTTTGTAAACAGTTAATTATATCTAATAACAACTCAACGATTGAAAATTATGGAAACCAGTAAATGGTTCCGCTAAAAATTTGGTACAGTAAACCGCAGATCAATCGTAACACCCGCATTACAAACATCAACTTTACTGAAATTGAATAAAAGCGCTCCAAAAGTCAAGCTGTTTCCCTTATCAAACGATCGACTATACGTAGTCTTCGATATATTTAAGCTAAATCCAAAATATCGATGTTTTTAATTTACGAAAATTTTAATGCATACAAAGGAAGCAATTTTTGTATAATTATAATAAAATGGAGACTAAGTATGATCAATAGAAAACATATTCAATCAATTCGAGGAACAGTACATTAATAAAAACATTTCGATGATCGAATATTTAGCGCTATCTCAAGCAGACGCTATACTTTTCAATATCTAACCGAATATTATCTTAAAAGACAAAAGTTTTATACAAAAACCTTTTAAAAATTATCGTTAACAAAGTGTGGAAAAAATTGAGCAGTTTTGGCACGAATACAGATCCCATTATGTTGAATAGTGTAAATTTGTGTGAAACGCAGTATTTTTGTGCGAGCGAGTATAAATTTACCATTTCTCAAAGAGTGTTCTTATTAACGTGTATGTGTTCAATATAAAGTCCAATCTTTTTAACGAAAAGTGGTTTTGCCGATTGGATATGCTATAAATATAATTCGAGCTGGCCGATAATAGAACTATGGTTTCATATGATAAAATAGTCTTCTGTATGTGTACGTAAAACCAGTTTTTCAATAACATTACAGCCTGGTAGTCAACTTAAAAAGACTGGACAGTATAAGTTGAACCACTTATGAGGTCGAAAGCGTATGTGGAACGGGAATGTTAGTTTTAACAGTAAATGTCTAAATAAAACTACGATCTTGGTTCTCCACCACACAAATAAAATCACAGCCTTCACAAATAACGCTATTTTCTTTGGATTTAATAATAATAACAATTAATACTGGTTATACTATGTTCCAGATTAAGAACACTTAGAAATCAACAATAATCGGTTTGGCACAGAACGTGATTGATACCTGTATTACAATTACCTCACAGCTTTAGCTCTAGGTTTCTAAATAACATCATGATTACGAATAGATTCCAATGAAATATTGATCAGATATTTCTGAGTAAAACTTTGAAGATGAGTAATTTCAATCAGTACACATAACTACACCTAATTTCTTAAATAAGCTAGGTACAACTTCGCATAAATTTTACGATTAAGGATCACTCTATCCGGGATTGGCACTATAATAAATTTAATCAATTCTTCTAAATAGGTATTCAAAGTGAGAATGTAAATATTCCATGTAATATAATATACCCTAATATCAAATACAATATAACAATTTAATTGCGTTATTCAGAATTTAAAATTGAAAACGCAGAGCGAAACAGCTGCACACATACGGAACAACAAACATCCTTCAATTCAAACATCAAGGAGACTACGATGAAACTATGAAATAATAGAATAAGCGCAAGGACTAGACCGACTCTAGAACAATAAGATTTAGACGGCATAAATCACTAAAACGAGACAAACGCGCACAGAAATTTCTTCTTCTTTCTCTTTTTTTGTCTAACCAAAACTTTAGAGCAGTCTAGCCCTCACGTGGCAACTTAATCTGAAGAAAATTTAGAATTTGTGTCTAATCATTTTCATCGTCAGAGCAGAGTGGTGGCGGGAGAGTGGATACATCGAATTTCTGCTCCGGGCTCTCACTGGAAGCTTGCGAGTCTACATAGTGACTTGAATAGAATCGTTCCACGTTGTTCAAACTAAATCGTTGGTCGAGATCGCGACTATAACGCTCATCGTTGATGTTAACCCTACCTGCATCCACGCCTTGGTCATATTGCGGGTAACACTCTTGAGTTTGGAACATTTCAATTTCTTCGTAATGTTCTGGGTAAGGACTACCCCTGTATTCTTCATATTCGTCTTTTAGCGGTGGAGGAAGGTCCGTGTCGGAGTAAGCTACTGATTCACCTCGCTCGAATAAGTAGCTGCCTGATTTAATCATTTTTGGTGCACGTTTTATAGTGTCGACTGGATATGCGTAATCATCGGAGTCGTCGCGGTCACTTTGTTCGTCATAAAATACTTGGCGTGATTGGTGTTGGCCTGATGGCTCTCCAAGGTCTTCAGAATGCCGATGCTGTGTAGACTTTCCTCTCTTTAATGATGATTGGCGACTGCTTTTGTTAGAATATGTCACTCGCGGCGGACTGTCTTCAGGCACATACTGTGGTTCCTGAGAGTCCAAATACGGATGACGCAGCCGACCTAATCTGTCAAATCTGGGGAAACCCATTTCGTCTTCGTCCGCTGAAGACCCAAATCCTTGAAACTGTACGGGAGTAATGCTAATCGGAAACTGTTGCGCTTCGTAGCTATTGCCCTGATACTGTGCATATTCCTCCTGCCCTTCATCCTCTGAGTAACTAGCTACTTCGTGCGTGTCGTAGTGCTTAGAATCGCCTTTAGACATCTCCGAGGAACCTGATTCAACTTCTGGAACATAGCTATCAGAGCACTCTGAACTTTCAATGCGGCGAAGAGAATCATCTACCGAAAGATATTTGGTGCCTTGAAGCTTGTCGCTTTCTGAAGAACATTGACTCTTCGTCGAGTCTTCCTCTAACACATCTTGTATTTTCTCTTGACGTTTCCTTGCGCTTGTTACCTGCTTTTTGCGTCTGAAAGTTCTCATTCTCTCTCTCGGATCTCTAATAACATCCAAAGAGCTATCTGTGTCATTGCCACTCGGAGGGCTTTTTAGTGAGATATTTCTAACAAGAAGGGACTTCTTTACTGGCGCTTTTAGTGGTTGTATAGGCGGAGATTCTGAGCTCAAGCTACTGGAGTAATACGGAGAGCATCTTGATAACGGAGTCTTGACTGACCTATCTCCTGATCTTTTTTCCTGTAACTCTCTGTGCACTGAAGGCATCTCTGGTACAGATATGACTGGTAAATCCGATGAACTCAAATAATGTTCATGGAAAGACCAACTTTTAGGTTTACTGCGGTATTGCGCAGATGTTTTATATTCCTTTATTTGATTTTTCGACAGAGTTTTATCGTCATAGCTGGCATGTTTTGCTAAAGGCTTATAATCAGACCGAATGAACTGATTGGCAGCTTCATCTCGGATGATATTTGAGAACTCTTGGCTTTGGTAACGTTCGCTGTGTTTCTCTTCTTGGCTATACAGTTGAGAAGGCATGTCAATGTCTAATTCAGGCTGTTCAGATACAAAATACGGTTTAAATCCACAATCTTCACTTTGACAACGTGCAGTGGGTTTTACATATCTTTGAGATTGTTCTTCATAACTCATACTTTTAGGGGGCGCTTTTTGATATCGTTCATGTGTTGTGTCTTCTGGAGGAGGGAATCCCTTCAGCTTCTGATCAAATCTGAGAACACCATTGTGCTTCTGTAGACTACTAAGCGAACTAGAACTAGATTTATCTGATTTATCACTGTAACTGATCGATGAAGATTTATCTGTTTTACCTGTATATGAAGCAGTCAGTCTAAGCACTGGCTCTTTGAGATCATGTACCTCAACTGTAGGAGATTTTGTCCTTGATGTCGATGGTTCATCGTACTTTTCTTCTATTGGAGGTGGAAGTTCTATTATAATTGTGTCGTCAGATTTTGTATCTTCAGGTTCTTTTTCATCTCCGCGAGCAGTTGCAACCAAAGTATGACTTGTACTAGCTGACCAATCAGAAATCGACTGGGCCAAAGTCAAAGTGCTATCGCTTTTTGTGCCTGAGCTACTGTCAACTTTTCTAGATATGGTTGTTTCTGAACTGCACAACTTATCATATTTGATATTTTCCGAAGTCTTATCAAAGCTGCTGCTCTTGGAACTGGGTTCAGCTTGAGAACCTATTTTTTTGGATTTTTCTTTTTTTTGTTCAGATTTTTTAGAAGTCGAGAATGCTTTTGCATTTTCTGACTTTTCACTTTTGGGAACCGATACTGCGGATATACTTTCAGACGCTGATAAATTAGCGTACTGACGAACAGTATTAGTTCCTGTTGACCATTCAGATATACTTAAACAAATAGAAGTATCTTCGGAGTGAGAGCTATGCGTGCATTTCTTTTGAGGCAGTCCAATTTTGACCGTGCCGTCTAAGTCAGTTCCAAATGAGCTGGTTTCTTCTTCCGAATGACTACTATGGCTACACCTTTTGCAAGTACCAGCACTACCAGTACTAAGTTTAGTTACGGCTCTAACAGTTTCATCGGCATTTGTTTGTGACAGAAGATCATCAATAGAAGTATCAGAATTGTTGGATCCTAAAGACGACAATTTTTGTGTTCCAAGTTGAGAGAACTTGTCAAAATCTGGAGAAAGAGATTTACTGTCAGCTCCAAACACGTCGTCTGTAAACAAATGATCATCATCGTAAATTGGACTATGATTTGTAGGAGACTTTTGAGGCTGATTTATAATAACTTTTTCCTCCATATTACTTTTTGAAAAAGATTTATGTTCTGCTCTCGTACAACAACTAGCCATATCACTCATAAGACAAGATTTGCTCAAAGTCAGACAAGACTTATCATAACTTGGAACAAGGTCTTTTTCAGACTTTTCTAATGGTTCGACCATATAGCCTGATTTATCGTATGGTATAGGTTTAACTCTTTTAGAAGGTTTTTCACTAGCCCTGCTCATTGACTTTTCGGATTTCGATTCAGGAACGTCCCTTTCAAGTTCATGTTCGTTGTTAAGGGTATCGCTATCATCATCGGAACCCTGCAATTGATCTTTAGAACTTTCGGACTTGAGGATAACCTGTGTTGCCTGTTCAGGTTCATTACTCATATAATAGATGTGTACTTTCTCCACTATTGGAGTCTCCAGTAAGCTCGATGGCAACGAAGGCCATTCATCGCTTGATTTTCTTCTTTGATGGTCATCAGGTTCTTTCACTTTTACTACCTGTGGTGGAAGCTCAGGTAACGGCCAATCCTCCGATTCTTGGCTATCACTTGGTGACGAATGTTTTGATGGAGCTTTACGTGCAGTTTTACGATTTTTGGGACTTTCAGTAGATTTCTTGCGCTCTAAACTTTCCTCGCGTTTGGCTGCTTTTTCCACTTCTTTTCTTGTCTCTGAATACATTTCACAAATTTTTGTCTGATCTATTGGTATATCTGGCATCTCTGCTGATGTACGTCTGTCTGTATCAGATGTATAAGCAACGTTTGCATTGCTTGGAGGATCAGAACTGAGACTAGCTTGGTGATCGCTGGAGTTAAGCGATTCTTCGTTGATACTTTCAGATCGAGAACAAGCTTTAGTGGAATCTTCATCAGCACTTGTCTTTTCAGAAGCCGTACTGCGTTCTGATATACGAGA
Source organism: Carpatolechia fugitivella (assembly GCA_951230895.1). NCBI lineage: Eukaryota > Metazoa > Arthropoda > Insecta > Lepidoptera > Gelechiidae > Carpatolechia > Carpatolechia fugitivella. The sequence continues at coordinate 3,732,859 of OX579649.1, forward strand.
TAATGTACGCCCGAAATTTTGGCCGTATCCTATGACTAAGTCATTAGATGTCGATGTAGATGAAGTCGCTGGATATAATAAATTTACAGGGAAATCAGTAAGATCGTCAGTGAAATCAGCTTCTGTGGAGTCTTTTGACGTATGTGCTGATAGTGGTGGATTTTTAGCAAATGTTTGGAAATCATCCATCCTTTGATTGTACTCGAAACTCTCTTTATTCAGGTTCAAGCTTTCGTAACCTTCGTGGTCTTGCGGTATCCATGCTTCTTCAATACTTGTACTGTTTTCACTACCTGAGGCACCAAAAAATGGCCGCCAAGTCGGTTTTAGCTCTTCACCTCGACGATAAGCTTCTCCAAGAGATCCAGAAGTTGATTCAGTTGTTTCGAATGAACCTCTAGACTCAACACTCAGAGAACCTTTAGAATCCATACTGGATTTGGAGGAACTCTTTTGATCATCAAGACGACGCCTCCTTGAAGAAGAGTCATCAACACTTAATGATCCTTTTGAAGGAGTTGTAGTTGTAGTAGTAGTGTCCATACTTGATTTAGATGAACTCTTTTGATCACTATTAAAAGCTCGCTTCTTAGCTATTAAATCTCTTTCAAATGATGCTGATGTCTGAATAACGTTGCCATCATCATCAAAGTCAACAGTGGTGTTCTGATCCTCTTGAGATATAGTAATAGAGATTTTAGTTTTCTTTGGTCTGATATCTTTTTTGGCATCTGAAGTTTTAGATGCAGCTGATTGACTGGATTCAGACTCTTCAGCCACAGCTCTTCCAATTTTATCTAAGCCTGTTTTTCTGATATTGGGTTTTTCTTTTGATATCAGTCGTTCTACAGTTTTATCGATACTCTCAGAACTTGAATCAGAGTCAGAAGGAGCCTTTTGAGAATCCACTTGACCCTGTTTTTCTAAGGTCGGAATCGGAGATTTTCGTGGACTTCGTGGACTATGTGGGCTGTGTGGGCTGCGAGGACTTCGTGGACTTTCAATACGACTCATTTCAGGAATTGGAGATGGCGACTTTGATGCAGATTTAGACTGTTCACTAGACAAAACGTTTTGAGTTATTAAGTGCTCCTCCCCATACTCCATTGCATGTTTAAGTTCTTCGAGACACTCTCTGTCTTTTTTATTCAGTTTTTCAATGTCTTGTGATATGCCCAATGGTCTAGCTATAGAGCAGCTTACACTTGACTCATCATCAATAGAACTCCCTTTGATATGAGCACTTGAAGGACTGACATCTTTTTCAATGCTAGTCCATGAAGTTGATTCAGAACTCCTTGATCGTTCAGCACTTAACTTTAATAATTCACTGCGTCTAGATTTTGCCGAGAGCAAAGTCTTTTCATTCTTTTGTTCAGTTGGTGATATATCTTTAGCACTTCCTGAGCTTCCTGTCTGTTCACCTTCAGATTGATTAGTAGATTTTGGACTTGTATCAATAAGCGGAATATTTTCTTCTACGGTTGGACTGTTTTCCTGAGGCGGTGTAACAATAATTTTGTTCTTTTTACGTTTAAGTGTGGTAAAGTCCATTGATTTTGGTGGTTCTCGTGTTTTCTTCGTATCTATGTCAGTGTCAGATAGTATTTGCAATTGTGATTCATGTTTTAGAAACTCGGCTAGACTAGTGGAGGATTCATCAAAAGTGCCTTGAGGATCCAATGGTTTTCTGTTCTTACTTTTCCTACCGCTAGCGTTGTCAGAAAGAGGTAATTCTGTGTCCACGGTGTCTTCTTCATAATCAACAGTAGCCGAAGAACCTGTATCGTCGCTCTTTCCGCGAGAAAGGTTGGTTTTCTTATCTTTCCTGGAACCATCTTGATCCGAAGAGCTGTCAGCATCAATATACGGTAAAGATATTCCTAACATTTGACTTTCATCGGAAACTTTTAACTCGCTTACTTCAGTCAGTGATTCTTCTTCGCTAGTTAGTCGAGCCACTTCTGGTTTCCTTTCAGACAGTAAACTATGAACGTCTTGAGCGCTTTTGCTTTCTTGCAACTCAGTTTGTCGCTGCTTATTATAAATGTCCATTTTGCGACGTTCAATTATAACAGTTTGGGTATCATTTTCGATAACAGTGTGTTGAGACTGAGAGCTTGTCATCCACTCGATAGATGAGTCATCTGTTTCTTTGTAACTATGAGATGGCGAAACATCTTTTGTGTCTTTAATATCTGGATCCAAAGAAAGAGGCTCTATATGTTCTGTAAAACCAGGATGAACTTCCACTTTAACAACTTCTTGTTTGAAATGCACCTCGCTGTTCTCCGGAGAAGTAATAGTTTGGGGAGTGACGTAATTTCTATCCAAACTTTTGGATTTTGCTTTTGAGTCAAGGTGAACGTCTACATTTCTTTCCAAGCTCTTAGACTTTACACTTGGGTGCACTTTTTGATACACAACTTTTCCTTCTATCTGTTGTTTAATTTCTTGTTTCTTGGATAGAGTCTTAGGTGATTTCTGTAAAGCTGCAATATCATCAATCTTATCTTCCAAAGACTGACTAGACTTATCATCCATACTTTTATTCATTTTACCATTTGTCTTTGAAGTCTTTTGGTCTTCGAAACTTCTACTTATCTTACCGGTGTGTTTGTTATCCAACTTTTTAGGAGATTTCGCTATAAACACATGATCTTCTGCTTTACTAGTGATTTTTGTTTCAATTATTATTTTGTCACCCTCCGTTTTCACTACTATCTTATCCTCTGGTGGTGGAAACGGTGGCATTGTATCTTTCACAGGGCTGATAATAGTTTTAGTTTGCTTTAGGGCAGCCTCAAATAGCATCTGCTGTTTTTCTTTACGTTTTGCTATTTCTGTATCACTTTCTTCAGTTGATTTAGTTCTCTCTTTACTGCCCCCACGTTTTAACTCCATCTTTTCGAGAGACTTAGATGTTTCTTTGCCCATCTTTTTTCTTTCAATCTGCTCAAGTTCTTGACTCTTAGCTCGTGCTATTTCAAGCGGTGGCACTGTTAAAAAGTCCGGTCGCTCTTTTAGACTTGAGGGTAGCGATTTTTGTGTTTGTAAAGATTTTACTTTAGTAGCATTTGTATCCAAAGATCCTCCTTTATTAAGTTTGCTTGTAATCTTTTGTTTTTCATCAGGCTTAGCTTTCAAAGTCAATTTCTTCTTATCCTTGCGTTTGATTCTCTCAATATCGGGTACTATTTGATCCTCACTCAAGTCCGAAAGTTTTCTTATACTTCCTCTAGGCGAATTTAAGCTAGATGTCGGTGATCTAGACGGTGACTTCGATAAAGGAGAACGTGATATCGGAGATCTGGTCAAAGGAGATCGAGAAGGAGATTTCACTTGATTAAGCTTGGTCATATCATATCTACGCTTGAAAGATCGTGGACGCCGTTGCTCAACTAGTTCTTCTAGAAGTTGCAATTCTTCATTGTCAATGACCACCGTTTTAAGCTCTTCTGGCTGCTCAGTTTGGTCCTCTTCTACTTCATCAATTTTATCAATTATTTCTTTTTTATTATTCGTTTTTCCTTTATCGTCGATTAAAGGCTTCTCTTCCAATACCACCCCTTCTTCATTTACATCTTCAACAGTGTCATCTTTAGATGAAAATGCATTCATTGGAGGTAATCTGTGCAATTGTATGACTGGAGTATCTAAGCTTTTAGCTCTTCGACTAGATGTTGGCGAGTCCGTAGCTTTTTGACGTTGGAGTGAGAATACTGATCCTTCTGAAAGATTTAGTCTTGCATGTGCGAAAAGTATAGGCGTACCACCTTGTTTTCGCAACATTGGTGAGATCAGCTCATCTCTTAAGCTTTTCTTCAAGTCGGGTTTTAGTGTGTCCTTTTTATCAACGTTAAAACCTTCGCTTTGATCCTCAGAATGCGTTCGTATGCCTGTCACCTTCTGAATCTCCATATCAGCAAGGTGTTCATCATCTGATTTCAGAAACTCTATACTTTCTAGAATTGGCGATGGAATATTTTCGTTATACTCCCAAGTAGAAGAGCTTTCTTTACTAAGTTGTTTAACTTCTGGTAGTTTAATAGCTACGTCATCTTCTGAACTTGGGATCGATATAGAACGTTCAGATATACGTCTCAACTCAGTTGCGGTACCGCTTGCAGTTTCGAGAGCTTGAGGATGGTACTTTGCTTCAAGTTCTGCTAGCTTCCGGCATTGTGGTGGAGAGCCCTCAATTTCAGTAGAGCTCATTGTTTGGCCTCTATGCCAAGCCCCAGAAGTCATTTTATCATACTCATGTTGCAAAATAGGTTCTAAATCTTTGCGCGACTGTGGCGGAGAAAATTCTAGCTTCGGAGCCGCCTCCGTAGTGCCAAAAACATCATCGGAATCAACACTTTCATCGTCAGATGAAAATGAAGTAATTCGAATTTTGCTGTTGCCGCCTTTCCCTTTAATTTTAGAACCCGTTCCTTTCTTACCTTTACCTTTTCCCCTCTTCGAAGCCAATTTACCTTGATTCGATTTAATATCTGCGCGAAGTTTTTCTGCAGCGGACATAGGCTTAGGCTCTTTGCAGATTGGAGGCTGTGGAACGTTGCGACCATTTATTGCGAATTTGATTTCGTGATATTGCTGTCCATCATGACGGATGCTATCTGTTTTAGAACTTGTGGCCGAATCACTTTCGATTTGGCTTAGTTTAGAATTTAGAGTCTCAAGTAATGCTGGATCTAACTTGGTAATGTCCCGCTTAGGACTAGGCAGATGTTGAAGCTGACCACTTTTATCAACTTCTAGCGTAACAGGATCTACTTTGGATAAGTCAATGTTCTGAGTAAACAAGAAGTCTCGACTCTCCACTTCCAAGAATTTCGAACTATGATCAACCTGGATACTGTTTCTAGGCGACTTGGGCGATTTTGGACTTTTAGGTGACTTTGGCGATTTTGGTGATTTGGGTGACTTGGGAGATTTTGGTGATTTAGGAGACTTAGGCGAGCGCGGCGACTTTGGATGGTCGTGGTATTTGCATCTTGGGTGAGCGTTGACAATGTGTCTTCCATTTTGTGGAGGTAGCATAATAATATCGGGAGGCTGTCTGTTGTCATCCATAGGAGACGGAGCGGTACCATTCATAATATGCCTCTTATGCAATACGTACGGAATGTCATATCCATCATCGACTTTTTTATTTTCTTTGAAACCGGCTTTAAAGTCGTCGAACTCTTTAAAATAGTTTTTAGGTAAGTCAAATTGTGGGCGGTGTTCGGGCAGCCTAGGTTGATGCATTGGCATTTCGAAGTGAGAACGTTTGCTAGCAATCGGCGGGGCGCTGGGAATCTGCCGAAATATGTAATCTTCATCGCTAGACTCAGCTGGCGTCAAATCAATCGACTTTTGGTGCATCAATACGTGTCTTCGTGAATTGACACTACTAAATCGCGGTCTATTTGCAAGACTGTTTGGGTCAGATTTAGTTCTTTCAACTGTTGGGTGAGTGTATGGCACAGCAGCGTCAGCAAGGCGACTGCTTGAACTAGTTTCCAATATTAGTTTCGGGTTATATTCATCAAAGTGGGTCTTCGCCATGAGTTCCTCTTTTAAGTCACCTTTTTTCACCATATGCGTGTGAAGTTTTCCACGCATATTCTTGTCGAATTCAGACTGAAGAATATTTGGCGGTATACCAGCTGCTTTACAAGCCTTATTCTTAGCATATTCAATGCTATCCATCGCTGGCAATATACGTACGTTAACCTCAGATTCATTAGAAGACTCTTTGACGAGATGCGACGATGAAGGTGTATTTTCTTTGCTTGTAGAACGTGTCAGCGATTCAATCTTTTCTTTATCAAAGCTGAAAATAGTGTCCGAGGAACGCCGACGTTGATAGCTGTGTATCTTAGCAGCTCGAACGTCGATTTCATCAAGCCCCATATTCTCAGGCCAATGAGCTTGTGGAGCAAAGTCTTCTTCTTCGGTGGAAAAGTCATCAAGTTTTTTTAGAGGACTTGAATCAGAATCTTGAATGTATGGTTCCAATTCGACGTTTTGCAAACTGGCAGCGTGCATTGGGCTGGGCTCTCTGTGTTGTTTGCTATTGGATGGGAACGTCGAGTACGGAGTTGGAATATGGTAAAAATTCGGTGAATTTGCTATATTAGCAATCAAATCCTCGTGAGATTTGTCAAAAAGTTTGTCTCTGTATTCTGGTTGCTCCATACCAATGAAGGTCGGTTGTGTATCGTAGTATTCTTTTCCAGAATCAGCACTAGACGATGGTGATATAGGTTCGAATGGATCAATGTAAGCGTTTTGCACGCTTGCACTACTGCGTCTTCTAGAACCTACTATCTCATCTGGTTCGTACAAGTTCTTCTTGCAATCATAGTAATCGGATTTAGAGCCTCCACTGGATGTCCTCGATCCAGATCTGTCAGAGCTTTTACTTTTTATCGTGTCACGAGATTTCTTGCTATCAGTATGGTAGACACTGTCTCTTGACTTCTTGCTAGATTCAGCACTGCTTTTAGATATCTTTTCATAAATGTCACTTTTAGATTCCTGGCTAGAAGTTCTAGAGCCAAGAGCGCGTTTGATCTCCTTATAGAAGCTACCATCCGATCTAACTGAAAGTTTCTCCCGTGGCAGCACTCGCGGGTCGTCGAGAAGGAACGGATCAAGAGGAATATCATTGTCGCTCTTGTATTTAATGCTGCTCAACACAAGATCAGGTTCCTGATCCCCACATTCGGAAAGATGGGAAAGCGACTGATCATCATCAGATGGCAAATCATTACCAGAATCCAACGAGCAAGAACGAGTGTGCACGGCTGATCGCGGTTGAATCCTAGCATAACGAGGATTCTCTGACTCGTCATCAGATCTTTCGATAACTTCATAGCTGTCATGAGAGATGTCGTCTTGAGAGCCGCTGCGTACAAACGTAGGTGCGTCCAGTCTAGGCTCGCTTACAGCTCCCGGGAAGCTAGAAGAATACGTGCGTCCTATCAACTCCCTTTGCGCTTCTATAGAATTCTGAGTACCGAGAACGAAAGCTAGAGTTCGCGCGTCGTCGTACCTAGTGATCGGTGAATCGACTCTCCCGCCGGTCGGATAGTACGAGTCAAGATCCGCGACCATACTCCTCGTATCGCGTGTCACTTTCGCCCTGCGTTTCGTCCTACCAGCGTCATCAAAACTGAAATCTCGAAGATTCCTACAACTGGCGCTCCGACGCCAAACCAACTTGGCTTTCGGAGCGTCCTCTACCTCCTCTAGTAGAAGCGAGCCGCCAGAGCGACTCGAGCGCGTAGATCCATTAGCCGAGTACATATTCACCTGCGACAGTTCGTACTCGAGCCGCTCGGAGGACTTCTTGAAGCTGGAAGACTGTTTGGTGAGCACGAAGTCCGGGTAGGCGCTAGACGGGGCGGCGGCAGGGCGCGTGGCAGTGGTGTGCGTGCGTGTGTGTGTGAGGCAGTGTGTGGTGGGCGTGGGCGTGTGTGAGGTCTGACCTGCAGGGCGGGCACGAGGCGGCGGAGTGGGCGCGCGCGCGCGACCACTGCCGCGGGGCAAGCTCCCCTGGCTCCATGTACTCTCCGGAGAAACCTGACAGAATTTATGACCGTTATCTAGTGATAACAATGAATAACAGTGCAGGGAAAGGGTGAATATATGGCAACATTTAGAGCTACGTGACTAAAATTACAAGTGTGCCATGATTTAAATTTTTGGGCACTTAACCTAAATGTTGATTTCATGATTTTATTATCCTAGCAACTTACATTTCTGCCTTGAACATTGTTAATATCTTGACAAGAACTAAAAGTAGCGTCCAATTTTACTTTTCCCTGCTTTGATTTAGAAAAGAGTAACATGTCTATTTTGATCAATGCCAGTCATATGTGGTTAATTAACTAATAAAATAGGTCCATCTCTCACCAATGGTGTCATCGTCCGATGAGGCAGAGGCGAATCCTCCGTAAGATGATGATTGACCTCGGCATGGGTCACTACTTCTGGACCCACCTGTTGAAACCACCACACTTCAGTAAGTCAACTTTAAAACATAATAATTTTAGTAACGCCCAATTTATTATTTGTGGGCTAAGTTGACCCCGGAATGATTGAAATGAATCTTTACTACCCAAAATTATAAAATTAAAAGATAATAAATATCATTGCGAAAACGCCAACTATACGGAATATATCGAAGTACAGATTATCATTAATAGGTACTTTTATAACAGATTTTTACCAGTTTTAATTTGCCATAAATTTACATTACTCGGAATCTAAAAATCGGGTAATAAACATCCTTCTCTTGAAAAATGTGCATATGACTTTGATTGAATAGGAAATGCCAGTGATGTTGCAGATTACAACAACCAAAATTATAGACATATTATTATAAAGTAAATCATTGGTGATAATCAGGCAGCTTTAAACGTGAGGAAAGTCGTATATTCAAAGAAAATCAGGCGGACAGACAGAAAGTTACGAAATGACTTCCCAAATTCTAGTCATTTGCACATTTTATGAAACATTATTAAATTAAATGACGCCTGTGAGTCGTGACACTTGAATGTGCAATGTCAATGTTGGTGCTGTACAACAATTAACTTGATTTTACAATTAAATAATTGTACTGGACAGTAGGGGTTAACGATCGTGATTAAACGGCGGATTAGGTTCGGTACAGTACGTCAGGTTTACAAAAAATAAGTGCACGTAAAGTAAATTTAGATAAGACCTCATGCTTCCGAGGTTAAGTCGACAAAATCTGTTGCGATTCGTTTAATCTTTTTTTTTAAGCCACTTAAAAATCTTGTTGTCTTTTGTCGGATTTTTATAGGTTATGTATAACTTTAAATTGTGTATAACACAGTTAACTCAAACATTTACTTTTAGGCATTCAGTTTCAGAAAGTTCAAAAAGTTTTAGTTCTAAGAAAAAAATGACGCGAGGTGGACAAAAGCCATTTTGTAGTTAATTTTTGTAACATTTAATGAAAATGCAAAAATATTATAATTCTGTACCGAATACATTAGTAAGTAATGTTAGAAATGTTTCCACAATCGCAAGAGATTTTGGAACTTACAAACCACCAGGTTCTACCAATTAATCGTATCAAGGCAAAATAAAGTTAGGTATGAATTTCGAAAGGGGTTAGAACAGACACTAGCCAATTTTGGAAATGCCCTTACGATTTGGTTGTAGTATAGTTTTGCCAGCTGAAAGAAACATAACACAGAAACTCTGTATAAATAGAAACCAATTTTTTTTAAACTACTTAGGCAGTTATACAGGTACATCTAATTCCAATTACCTATATCTTTCTTTGAGGATTGAAAAAAGAAACAAGACTTCACGCGCTTTACAAATAGTGGGGCAAATACGACGTTTCGCTTCATCATCAGTAATATCACCATAAGTGACATGTATATTTTAACACAAGCATTAGTACTTTATTTATAAACTTATAGATGTCACTAGCGATATTACTTTAAGATGCTGAAGTTAAAGCGAAACGTCGTGGTTTCGCATACTTACTTCAATCACAAAATAAGTGGTAACGAACAATAAAAAAACTTCGTATAAATCATCGAATGAGAGATGTTCTACGTTATTTTTTTTTAATAAATTACTCATTCAACAGAAAAGCAAGCAGTTTTAATAACATTTTGTTTTGAACTTGAAGCGGGACTGGATGGTCCCTTAGACCCATATAAACATAATGAAATATTCAGCCAAGAAACAGGGCTGGCAGTGGAGCGAGCTTGCATACACTTACTTACTGGACACTTTTTTTATTTGAAAAGATTTTATTACCGTATCATGCTAGAAAAGGACAGCTGATTGTAAAATAGATGCCCAAAATGAAAAGGAGGATTTTCGAAAGTGCACGTCTTTATTGTGAGCCAATCGGAAGTGAACAGAGAGAGGCTCCTTGTCGTTACATATTATATACGAGTATTATTACAATAGTACCAATATGGTCTAAATTAGCGAAATTATCTCGAACTATCTACCCAGCTACCAAAGAACATATGAAATCAATGCAAAGCTTAAATTGATTAACGAGCCATCAAGTTCGGTCAATCTCGAATAGATGGCGCTGTTTAACACTGATAGTGTTCAACTTGTCATAGGCAGAAGCTTCATTTAGACAGGGACAGACGACGGCTCACCTTGTCCCTCGTGCTGGCATAGGCGGTAGCTGCGAGCGGCGGGCGAGTGGCGGGGGGCGGGGTCCGGCGAGCCCGCGCCGCCGCCGCTCGCGCCTCTTCGGCACTGTACCCCTTCATCATCAGAGAAGCCTCCAGGTAGTGAGGCTGCTTGTCCCACTCCAGGGAAATCGCTGTAGAAAACATAGCAAAATTAATATTAAGATAATAAGAGTAGTGCGGATTCAATACAGATATTTTTTATAATTTTGCGAACCTAAAGATCTATAGCAAATTGGGGCTTCATAAAATTCTCGACCATTTATGTCTGACTTAATCATCCGATTAAAGGCCTCCGATATTGCCATAATAGGGGATCGGAATGTTCCTAAATTTACCATATTTACGTTTTTTTTTTAATATATATTAGTAGCAGACGATTCGCGAAGAAAAAAACAAAATATGTCTGTCTCTTTCAAAAACGATTTTTTGTATGGAGATATATGGCGTTATTAACAAATGACGTCATAAGTGGGTATGTACGTACGTACATGGATGTGAGTTTTAAAGGTTTGAAATTCAAGATTAGACAGAGAGCTGTCTAATCTTGAATTTCAAACCTTTATAACTCGGTCAATTTTAAAGATAGAGCAAAAATTAAGAAGTTTGGATTTATAAAGTAAAAAAAGTAGTCCGATCCCCTATTGTGTTTGAATGAGAGGCAACTTAAATTAAAATCTAACTTTAAGAAGAATATTTGCGTGTTTTCATTGCATTTGGGACCCAGGAAATCTAGCAGATAATATGCTGCGTGCGTGCATATACCTACCAAGTGGGAATAATTTACCGTAGACAACAATGACGAGTGAGCGAGACGGATATGTCGTCACCTCGCCAACAAGCTCGACGAGTCACTTCTTAGTGGCAACTTACGTGTATACGAGGATGTAGAAGAGGGAGTATTTTAAAAGTCTTTTGAGTCAATACGTGATACATACCTTCCGAATGCGTCTAGATGCTCAAGTGACGTAGAAGTGGTATTTTTGAGTGAATGCGACACATTACTTGAGACGAGCCGTAGAGCGCTGTGTTATTTTTTTGAGCGTGGTCGACCGTCAATTGCCTATTCACGCCTTAAAAAGATCCGTGTTATAAGCAATTGGGAATACAGACGCCGGCAGAGAATTCCATATCCTGATCGTGTGCATAATTAAATAAACGTGGGATGTCAAGTCAACCAGGTATGGATGATATCCCGCGGTGCGTCTGGACACTCGATGGAAGACAGGAGAACTCCAGTGACGCAAGCTTCCGACGATGAGCAAAGGGCTGAATCTTGACTCGTCAGATTGGTCTCACCGACAATCCTCTTGGCTCTGAACAGCAAGTTTGTATGTAGTACATACCGTCCGAGCCGGGCGGCAGCGGCAGCAGGGGATGCGCGGAGATGCTCGAGTTGAGCGCGCGCGGCGTGACCGGGGTCGACACGTTGCCTCGCGACGAGCCGACTGAGCGCTGTATGCTGTATACATACCGTCCGAGCCGGGCGGCAGCGGCAGCAGGGGATGCGCGGAGATGCTCGAGTTGAGCGCGCGCGGCGTGACCGGGGTCGACACGTTGCCTCGCGACGAGCCGACTGAGCGCTGTATGCTGTATACATACCGTCCGAGCCGGGCGGCAGCGGCAGCAGGGGATGCGCGGAGATGCTCGAGTTGAGCGCGCGCGGCGTGACCGGGGTCGACACGTTGCCTCGCGACGAGCCGACTGAGCGCTGTATGCTGTATACATACCGTCCGAGCCGGGCGGCAGCGGCAGCAGGGGATGCGCGGAGATGCTCGAGTTGAGCGCGCGCGGCGTGACCGGGGTCGACACGTTGCCTCGCGACGAGCCGACTGAGCGCTGTATGCTGTATACATACCGTCCGAGCCGGGCGGCAGCGGCAGCAGGGGATGCGCGGAGATGCTCGAGTTGAGCGCGCGCGGCGTGACCGGGGTCGACACGTTGCCTCGCGACGAGCCGACTGAGCGCTGTATGCTGTATACATACCGTCCGAGCCGGGCGGCAGCGGCAGCAGGGGATGCGCGGAGATGCTCGAGTTGAGCGCGCGCGGCGTGACCGGGGTCGACACGTTGCCTCGCGACGAGCCGACTGAGCGCTGTATGCTGTATACATACCGTCCGAGCCGGGCGGCAGCGGCAGCAGGGGATGCGCGGAGATGCTCGAGTTGAGCGCGCGCGGCGTGACCGGGGTCGACACGTTGCCTCGCGACGAGCCGACTGAGCGCGACGCTCGGAACGACCCGGACCTGCACAGTCGGAGGATGGTGGGTGGGGGCAGCTTTTGGTTGTATTGAGCGAGCGACTGTTCGACCGTTTTGTACGTACGGACACGCTATACGTATGAATGCGCTGTTGATTAACTACAGAATGTATGGGCCTGCGCTCCTATGGTTCGGATAAGTTGATGCCAGGGTCTTGAAATATTATGTAATTACAATATACAGAGAATTATTTTTTATATATTAATTTCCCAGATTAATTTAATTTGTATTTTTTTTCTGTACGAAAGAGATACTCAAGACTAAACAATAATTCAAAAGTTCAAATTACTATTTTCAGTATTATTATGGAGGCAGACAGACGAACGGAAGATGTAAAAAAGGCTACTTAGATAAAAAGTTCATTGTTTTTATTTCTTTATTCGTCTAGGGCCCAATTTGTTTGTATAACTGAAGACAATCATTCTTAACCGTAGGATTTGTGTATGTAATCCAAAAATCAACAAATACATTGATGTTGTCTATAATAACTTTACACTGCCACCATTTTGTGTAATATAGGAAAAATAAGTCCTTGAGGAAAAGGCTGAATAAAAATAGGCAAGATTACCCTGCCTTTATTTACTTGCAATACACTAACATATCTTCGTCTTAATAAATAATTTATACATATATGTACATTAAATATAACATACTGTAAATAGATAGGGGAAGATAAATTATACTTAAAGAGCGTCACAAGACAAACGAGCGTGCCGCTGTGTCCGAGACTGAAGACACGATATTTTACAAAGAATTTAGAATTGGGTAGTCGACTGTATTAAAATAAATAATTATACGTTATGCAATCAGCCTAAATTATTCGTAAAAACTAAGCCTGTACTGTTTTTAGTAAATCAAACAAAAGAAAATACAGAAACGATCATACCATGGCGTGACGTCACCACGCCTTGCTATTTGTCCTGATTTTCTTTACGTTACTGTTTTGACATTTTATTAAAAAAAAACGATTTTACAAGTCAGTCAACTACCGGACTTTTACATAAATTTTAGAAGCGCAGACCCATATATGGAAATAATCCCTAAAACACGAGCACACCATCCTCCGACCGACGACGTCGCGTTTTTTTCGAAATTCATTTTTTGTTTTTTTGAAGAAGCGGAAGTCTCAACGTATACAGCGCATGCTCGAGTTACTAAATCACCATCGAAATACAAACTATCGAAGCCTGAAGGGGGTTCGCTCGCTAGTCCAAACGCCACGACCACTGGTCGCGTAGCCCGACTGACAGGTCGAAAAGCAGTTGTTTTATAAGTATAAAAAAGCTTGTAGTATTCAATACAAAATTTACCGGTTTAACTATGCAAGGAGATTCTAATAACCACAAACCTGAGCTAAAATTTCGTCTTATACTTTTTCTGTAGAAGAAAATGAACAGGAGATGCGCAGTTGACACTGATTCATCTATTGTCAGAAAATGAACAGGAGATGCGCAGTTGACACTGATTCATCTATTGTCAGAAAATGAACAGGAGATGCGCAGTTGACACTGATTCATCTATTGTCAGAAAATGAACAGGAGATGCGCAGTTGACACTGATTCATCTATTGTCAGAAAATGAACAGGAGATGCGCAGTTGACACTGATTCATCTATTGTCAGAAAATGAACAGGAGATGCGCAGTTGACACTGATTCATCTATTGTCAGAAAATGAACAGGAGATGCGCAGTTGACACAGATTCATCTATTGTCTTATTTCTTTTACAGATATCACGAAAGCTGTTTCAACTTTATTGAAATTTTGCATTTGTTTTTTATGAATTAAGGCCATCATATCAAAAGCTGAAGTGATCGCACGAACAGCAAGAGACAACTTAACTTGCAACTACATTCACTGCACTCGCACTCGAAACAGTCAAGTGAAGGTGTCGTTTGTTGCGAACGTGATAACTTCAGCTGTTGATAAGATAGCACCTACCTGGGACCTATTTATTACATTTAAAACGTAAAATTAAAATATGCGACAGTTTTTTTAGGGTATGTTTAGTGTATGAAACTGAACAACTTTTCAGATCACACACACTCAATTTTCTTTTTTCTTTTCTTGATAATGAATGAACATCCCACAGTAAATCCATCAGCTTTAACATGTTGTTTTGTATAAGAAAACCAAAGTTTCATCTGTTAGCCTTAGTTTTTGAGGAAGTTATTTAGTTTAAAGGACTGAACATTTATCTAAAACTTGCTGAATGTCCTGTAAAAATACGAGTCCTGTCATTTAAAACTGGCGGTAAAACATTATACTCGGGTTACTATAGGATGAGCTCTGACAGATTAAAATTTTAAAATCTTTTTAATATTGTTTCGTTTATTTATTTTTTAAGTAAAATTACTGTATAATGTAAAATAAGAGGTGAAGTTACTTTTTTTTTTTTAAACTGAATACCTATTATATAAAAAAAAAGTTGTTAACGTCGTATGGAGAATTTTGAAGCGACGGGCTACTTGGACTAGATACGAACCCCCACAACTTTATTTTAGTCGTTTTAGGGACCTTTTACCATGCACTCTGTCATCGTTTGACAAGTCACAACGCCCAATACAGGACCAAAAGCTAGTCGCCCGCCCATGCTAACCACTCACCTTATTTAACACTTATTCTAATTTAGACTATGTGTATTGACACGAAGAATACATTTTCCTGCTTTAAGTTAGGCCTATATCCGCATGGAATTTTACGAAACTTGTATAAGCTGTAAAGCTCTGTTCAAATTGTCAAAAAAATGTTTTGATTTAATACAGGGTGTAAGTTACAGAAAAGTGATTTTAATAATATTTATTTTCCGGTCATCATCATCATCATCATCATCGTGTGGGTTGTAAGGTCCACAACCAACCTCACAAACCCTGGTGTCAGTGTTATAGAGCCGCCAAAGGCCACTGACTTGACTCATATAACGACTAGATGGTAGCCGGGACCAACGGCTTAACGTGCCTTCCGAAGCACGGAATCATCTCGGACAATCAGGTGATTTAGCCTGCAATATCCTAACCAAACTGGGGAAAGTCTCACAAAGACATTTTTGCTTGACAGTACCCCACCGGGAATTTACTACAGTACTTCAACGTTTTCTGTACGCAGCATCATTCTTTAGTAAATCGAATAGGTGTAATGAAAAAAATCAGCAATGTGTTACCTATCATAAATAGCAATCCAATAACAAATTGCAAAAAAGATTTTTTTTTTTATTCTTGAACTGTTTTTGTCATAAATTGCAATCCAATTACACATTGCGAAAAAGAAATTTGTTTTTTTTTTATTATTCTTGAACTGTTTTTGTGTTTCGATTATGTAAGTAAGATAAATATGCAGCTGTCTCTAAGTCTTACACCTTGTATATTATCTTATCACAAATAGTTAATGAATTATTATTAGTCTAGAAGAGTAACTATCAACTATCTTCAAACTTCAAACCAAATGAATACCAAAGAAGCAAAACTATAACATACGACATTCGAATACGCGATACAATAACGTTTTATATGACTCGGTTTGTAAGAACGTCGAAAGTAAGCTTCAATGTACATCAGCGACATCATCTGCCTGTCTGTTGTCGTCGTCTGTCAAAATTAATTAGGTGCCATGTTTTAACGGGCTTTGTTAGACGGTTACTCTTCTAGACTATAGATAATTCGTTGACTAATAGTCAAGAAATACATCAATTTAAATAGAGCTTTAATACAATTATAAGCGCTAACTACACCTAAAATAAACCTAAAGAAACTACACCTGAGTACATTAAAAAGCTGTTCTCCCACTAAAGCGCTACAGCTTATCATCGATGCATGCAACGTGTTTTTGTATTAGGGCCGATTGTTAAACAGACAATAAGGGCGTCCTAAAAATACTTTAGAGCTTTTCAGTTTAAGTCGTCAAAATAACTTTATATGGATAACCTAAAAAAAACTCTTAATGAATAAGACTAGGGATGGGGCGACGACAAACAAATAGCATTATAAATTAATGAAAATCTTAAAATTAGGACGCTGTTGTATTTTTTTTTTTTTTAATCTGACGTATCTCTTTTTTTTATAGGCAATTTTTTCTTTTACATGATTACAACTAATTCAAATCATAAATTTTAAAATCAGTAAATTCAGAACTATCTTATTAGCTAGTTAACAATCGGCCCTATGCGTAGAGCTATGCTTACGTGACGTTATTAAAACCCACCTCTGGAATGTTTGTCGCTTCACGTAGTTGTCGCGGACGAACTCCACGATTTGTTTTTGGGTTTTCCCGCTATACCTGTAATGTAACACAATCATTTTGCTGAATAACTATACAAATTCTTAGGTACTATAGAACACACAGCGGTTATCGAAAGAGATGGGGGATATTCCTCTCGCACCTTTGTACATCATTTTGTAGCAGAGCTGCTATCCTACCTTCTCTTGGTAATTTGCTACTGGCAATCCAGTACTTTTTAGTACTCGCAGTTTCATCATCCATTTTCAAAGTTTTCAAATTTCGAATCCATCCGTTTCAGTTCTGTCATTTTCATCAGAATTTCGACATTCCACCTCAAGACACCAGACTGTTACCATCTTTTTCCATCCGGTCTCCTATGTATTTTTATTGATAATAGTTTTTGAAGTGTTACATCAATGTGAGTAACTAATTTGGACTGTTTTTTTGCTATCATCATCATCTAACATCGTGCGTGGAGTTTGACAAATATACTGTCATATTCGCTGATAGCTCGTTGCGCGACCAGCAACAACTGCATACTCAGGTTTGGTTATTTGAACACCAGTCTAAAATAGTAGTGTAATAGAGTATCGGACTACTTTTTTATTTTATAAATCCAAACTTCTTATTACTTTCGCCGTGTGGAGACGGCAGAGTAGAATACATTTGTCACCAACCCCTAATCTTCCCGTGGGTGTCGTAAGAGGCGACTTAGGGACTACACATTGAACAGGGAACGGGCAGCAGCGCTCTCTGATACAGTAACCTTTTAATCTGCGATCTCCAACCCGCCTGCCAAGCGTGGAGATTATGGCAAAACCAAACACTTTAGTGGAGGAGGCTCATAGTCCAGCAGTGAACTGTAACGGGCCGTTGATTTGATTGATTTGAGGAATATTATTTTTTAGGGTTATTTTGCAATCTGAATAGCTCACCTGAAGGAAGACCCTCTGGACATGACTCTAGTCTTGTGCCTCGGTAGACGCGCCACGATCGAGCAGCGGAAGAAGCCGTGGTTCTCAACACACTTTTTCCAGAAGTTCTTGCACTCGTTGCGACCTTCAAAGAAGAACTCCACCACATCGCGGAAGTAGCCCTGGAATTAGAACGATTTAGGAGATATTAAATAATAATGCGATTATTAACATCATTTTAGATGATAGACGTCCATTGTTGGACAAAGAACTCCAATGATACTCCAAGGGTCCTGCTCAACTAGTCGCCACTTCTTTCGGTACATGGTTATCACTCAAGAACCATTCTATTTTTATTTGGGGTCGGCGCAATATGTTTTCATCTTCCATTCATCCCTGTCAGACGTCACATCACTATTCACTCCCTTCTTACACATATCATCTTTCACGCAATCCATCCATACTTTTCTGGGTCTACCCCTACCTGCTTACTCTACTCTACTCTACTTCTGTGATACTCTAACTAAATGCATTCTTGTTTATCTGAAATACCTACTCGTAAAAAAAAGAAATTTCCATTTTGACTTAAAAACGTTAATACGTGTCTTGTTTAAATTCAAATACATAAAAAAGTACTAAGCCGAAATTAATTAACAAAATTATTCTCCCGACAGTCGTACAAAGACCAACTTTACACACGCACGCTGGAATGTAAAAGTTAAATCACATTTTATAACCACGGAATAAAGTTGTAATACCTCACGGTAGCATAGTAAACGTTATCATTTCATTCGGTTTCTGTATCTGTTGAAAGGGGAAAATAATTAGAGGATTTGATGACAATTAAGGTCATCAGCATTATATTGTTTGGGTCCATGTTTGGTCCATGAACGACCTCATAAACTCTGGTATACGAGGAGGGATCAAAAAGTAGTGAGAACGACATACTCCTTGGTAAGAAAAAAAAATACTGGCAGGCATAGCTCAGATACATATTTGTAATATTAATAAAGAAAAAAAAACTTCGATTCTCTTTTGTTTTTTTTTCTGAATGTAGTCATTTGTTTGCTTCGTGTCGGAACGTGTTCTCGAAAATGGAGAAAAACGAAGTGCGAGCCGTTATTAAATACCTCTGTTTAAAAAAGTTAACGACTCAAGAGATTCATTGCGATTTGGAGGCAACATTAGGAGAGTCTGCTCCGCCGTATTCTACTGTCGCAAGGTGGGCTTCTCAATTTCGAGTAGGGAGAACGAGCACGGAAGACGAACATCGTTGCGGCCGTCCATCGACGTCAGTCACCCAAGAAAATGTTGCGAAAGTCGAGAAAATTGTATTGAGCGATGAAAGAGTTACCATCCGATACTTAATTCAAGAAACGGGCATTTCATATGGAAGTATTCAATCCATATTGAAACAATCTTTGAATATGAGAAAAGTTTCCGCAAGATGAGTGCCGAGAATGTTAACCGACAGTCAGAAACAAAATCGACTTGACATTTCGAAGATATTGTTGGACAAGTTTCAAGAAGATTCTGAGAACTTTTTGTCTCGTTTCGTAACAATGGACGAAACATGGGTCCATCATTTTGATCCTGAGACAAAACAGCAATCTTCGCAATGGAAACGGCCATCATCACCGACCCCGAAGAAGTTTCGTGCCGTGGCATCGGCTGGCAGGGTTATGGCCTCAATATTTTGGGACTCAGAAGGGATATTGTTGATTGATTACCTGGATCGTGGAACCACTATTACCGGCCAATATTATGCAGCTTTAATTCCCAAGTTGAGGAATGTCATCAAAGAGAAAAGGAGAGGGAAACTTCGAAGGGGCGTGCCGTTTCATCACGACAACGCACCCGCGCACAGGTCGGCAGTCGCGATGGCTGCCATTCAGCAAGCTGGCTTCGAATTGGTTGACCACCCCCCTTATTCACCAGATCTGGCGCCTAGCGATTTTTATCTGTTCCCTAAATTGAAAGAATACTTAAGGGGAAACAGGTACGAAGACGATAACGAGGTGATGGATGCCATGGAGAGCTTTTTGCAGGACCAAGACAAAACTTTTTTTTTAAAGGGATTTGGGAGCCTTGGAAAAGCGCTGGACTCGGTGTGTAGAGAGACTCGGAGACTATGTAGAAAAATAAATTATTAAGTTATCAATAGTCATCATTATATTCTATTTCGTCCTCACTACTTTTTGATCCCTCCTCATATAAGGGTTACCGAGCCACCACAGGCCTCTGACATGGTTCATATAAAAATTACATCTGTAGAGAATAGCCGAATGCAAAATTAAATATTTTTCTGACAACAGGTGATTCAACCTGCATTTTCCAAAATCGTTACCAATCTGGGGACATATTTTATTATAAAAAAAAATACAAAGTGCGCGCGTGTACACGTGCGTGCGTACAATATTACATAAGTTTTTTTTTTAAATGAACCTTGGGTCTGTCACTGTCACAAAGTGATTTTTTATCGACAGATTTGTTTGAATAAAATTAATGAACTGGGCCAGACGAAAGAGAACTTTTTAATAAATTGTAATAATTTATTCATCAAAACCTGTACAAGTAAGTTTAAGAATAAACGAACTTTTAAACATAAAAGAACACAACGTTGAAGTCTACTAAAATAAAGCGGGCCCGTTCCAAGTATACGGCGAACTTGTGAATAATTAAAATCATTTCCACGGAAGTTTTTGAAAGTTCATCATAATAACCACGAGTTGCGAGAGGTGAAGGTTAAACAAGAACAAGGATAGCTAATATCACGGCTCCATAGCCCAGGTGGTAGTGTATCTGCCTCCGACGCACAGGGTCGCGGGTTCGAATCCCGCCCAGGGCAAACATTCGTGTGATGAGCTCTTGTGTTTGCCTTGTGTCTGGTTGTTGTTCATCTATATAAGTTTTTTTTTATTATGTTTGGATTGCTTTTAAGACATCCAAAATACTAAAGACTAATGAGTAATTAAATTTTAACTGAAATTGCTAAGTAGATGTTAGCTAAGAATGTGTCCATCAACACTTTTCTTATTGTCTCTATTAAGGGGAAGACACTTTGTTCTTGTGTTCTTTACGGGAAGCACTGACTGCACTACATTACACTAATGTTTACTTAACTAACTCAAAAGGTTTTTGTCTTTTTCAGTCTTCTCACATGTCCGTGGTGTCGAGGTATATAAGTATGTATTTATCTATTTATGTAATGTATATCAGCTGTCTGGTTGGTACCCATAGTACAAGCTCTGCTTAGTTTGGGATCAGATGGCCGGGTGTGAAGATGTCCCCATATATTTATTTATTTATTTATGTAAATTTTTCGGCAGCTCCCGTTATGAAGTTCAGAATAAAATTTTGAGAACAAAACTTTGTGAGAACTGTCCTTGATTAATACTGAAACATCTTATTGTCAGTAAAATAGGATAGTTCAATGGACGCACGATAAGCTGATTATGACTGTATTTATTTGCGAAGGTTGCAAGTGCAAGACGTGTCTAGTAAGCATTCGTTATTTGACATATTCGCGTCTCGTCCACCACCACTCGGTCTTCTAGGATTTGTTGGCGCTATTTTACTAACTTCTTACATTGAGGAGCGACTTTATAAGTGTTTCATGTAAGGCCAGTGTTATTTGTGTTAATAAATATTTACAATAAATAATCTAAAATCTAATCCTTTCTAGATATAGGTAACTGGGAGTCCAATAATACTAAAGGATGGATGAGCACCTCACATAACCCTCAGGATGCAGTTTGATGAGGAACTTCTACCTCTTGAAGGAGATTTTCCGTATCTTGGCCCAGCAGAACAAGTTGATATTGGTGTTCTAGAACACGATACTGCTGTGTCAGTTAAACTACATGTATATAAATGGTGATTAACTCACATAACCCTCAGGATGTAGTTTGATGAGGAACTTCTTCCTCTTGAAGGAGATTTTCCGTATCTTGGCCCAGCTGAAGGTGTTGATTTTGGTGTAGTTCTGGAAGACCACGATGCCCATGTGCGCCACTGCCAAGTTGAGAGGGACGCCTTCGTGGTCTTTCGCCGGGTGCATTTTTATACCTGGATTTTCAATAGAAAAGGCTTTGCAATTATGTATATTATCTAACATCTGAGTAAAGAAATAAAATCGAATTAGAAACAAAATACGAGTAGACGAATATATTTACGGTAACAATATCTATAGAAAATTAGTCATTTATTGAGCGTTGAAAATTGGATGTTAGCGAATTATTATTGCTTGAAAAAGTCAAAAGTCAAAGTTATTTTATTCGAATTAAGATTTTTACAAATCATTTATTTCGACGTCAAATTGCTTACAAATATAAACGTTTAAAAATAAAGAAATACTTTCAACAAATTGCATTTTAAACAGTAAGATACATAATGCACTCATACAAACAACATTTAAGACACAATCCATTTGCGAAAATTTAATATGATTACTTATTCCTATGTGCGCATAGAAGTAATATATATTCATACATTCCTTCATTAAAATTCGACATGATCCAACTTACCATATAATTCGCATCTTCGTGCAGTTTCTAGTAGATTCAAGTCGGCCTCCGCAGGACTTTGGCCGCTGAAACACAACATAAATTAAATAAAGTAGATCAGCCCCCGCTGCATGACGACCGTAGATAAAATAAACCGCGCGACATAAAACGTAACCGCCAATAGTAAATAGTTCTAATCTTCGCGCGACATAAACTTGGATACTCAATTATCAATAGTCATTATATTATATTTCATTCTCACTACTTTTTTATCCCTCCTAGTAAAGATATAACTTTAGTGCGACATAAAAGAGTTGGACAGAAAAAAATATGCCACTGTACATAACTATGTAATCAACAGATTAGCCACACATTGGTGTCAATTCTATGCAGCGAAACTTAAACTTAATTTTATACCAGTCTTGTCACTTTCTGACCCACGACCATGAAAAAGGACGGGAGATTGTTGGCACTATTAAACGTCAAATTTTATGTCACAAACGTCAATTTTATGTTGCAAATGTCAATTTTAAGCAGGACCCTAAAACAAGCCGTTTAAAATTACACGGCACACGTCAAAACTTGACATTTGCGCTATAAAATTTGGTGCTTACGATGGTTGACAATCTCCTGTCCTTTTTCATCGTCGTGGGTCAGAAAGTGACAACACTGATATAAAATTAAGCTTAAGTTTCGCCCGTGGAATTGACACCATTATCACACATGTAGCTAAATAGATAACTTGCTCCTGCTCTTGTTATTTGAATGCTCATTACAAATATAATCTTGTTAAATTTGCTATCCTTCTTCTTCGTCGTGTGGGTTGTTAAGTCGACCTCATTAAACCCTAAAGTCAAAATAGGATTATTAAAAATTAAAACCCTAGTAAAATCTCAAAGCTGGAAAATTTACCAACCCCTTTATAATCTAATGTCAGAAATGTGCAATACCTTTTTGGTTTATTACACTAAGAAAACTTACAGGTGTTTCTTGTGATTCTCCATGATTCTTCTCTCGGACTCCGAGTCCTGTCCGGGGAAGAACTGGTAGCCGCTGAGGTAAGTGTGGTCCGGGTAATCTTCGGGGACGAAGTCGCCGCATTCCGCTGAAATTAACATAGCCAGTATATTCCCAAGTTTTGAAACTAATAATTATATTATCTATACCTATATAGCGTAAATCACAATTCGGCGAATTCTAACTTCTTAATTAATGTAAAGACAAGAACGAAATGTTAAATGTCATTGCGAGACGAACAATTAAATTCTTTCGTTGCATTTACTTTCTTTTTTTTGTTCATTTCTTTTAAAATTTTGTTCTACAACAATTAAAAAATTATTTTAGGGCCATATGTGCACTGTGGAGTGGTGGAGCTTTTGCTCAAGACGGTAAATGGTGGAAAAATGGAGGGGAGGCCTTTGCCCAGCAGTGGGACAAACTACACACTACGTAAAAAAATATATAGACAACTAAACATATGACACACGTGCACACACGACATAATAGGAGATCGGACTGTTCACCATGTTTTATGAATTTACCATATTTTATGAACAATTTTTAAAATATAGATTAGTAGCAGACGATTCGCAATGAAAAAAACAGAATCAGTTGAAAAACGAATTTACAGTGATTTTTTAAGTTTCAATATGTCTGTCTCTTTCAAAAACGATTTTTTGTATGGAGATTATATGGCGTTACTAACAAATGACGTCACAAGTGGGTATGTGCCTCTCTGTCTAATCTTGAATTTCAAACCTTTATAACTCGGTCAATTTTAAAGATAGAGCAAGAATTCTTTTCGTGTTCGATAGCAGAAACTAAGAAGTTTAGATTTATAAAATAAAAAAAAGTAGTCCGATCCCCTATTATGTGACTTATGTGACATATGTGCACACGTATGCACGTTTTAATGGTATGTTTTGTTTTATTGGTTTCATAATTAAATTAGACGCATATCATTGACAGTGCAAATTCTATTAGTAGGCATGCTTATCTCGAGAGGTCGTGGATTAAGAGTAGTACAGTTACATTCCCGTTATTTTCCGCGATAATCTAATCATTAATACCATTGGAAATAATTCACTGCCGTAGCACCACGTCGTGTGGTCACACTTCACACCTCTGGGGACAGAATGACCGCAGCCCGGCGCGAATAAATTATGACTTAGCGGACAGCAGCTGTGTGACGTAGAGGTAGCGGAACGGTGCGAATATAACACAGGTATCCTAGCCTAATATACGGACTGGCACTAATAGAAGACATAAGCAATAAGAATAAGAAGACATTTATTCGTTGTCATTACATTAACAATATGTTATGTATCATTAAGTAGTACAGACAGACATGAAAAAAAGTAAGACAATGAAAAGGTTACAGCGTCAGCTATGCTGTTTTTCAGCCATCACCTCGTTCTCTACTTCTTATAATATCTATTCCATACACCCCACGTTTTTCGTTTTAAGTCCTACAAGAGTACTACACCAATAAAAATCTCAATAAAATTATTTTATACTTTTTAGTGCGTTAAAACGTGTTGTTAAAAAATATTTTTTACTTTATAATTATTTTCTATTCGAGTCGTTGAGCGTCGGTGGTCTAGTGGCTAGGGCCGCTGCCTCCCGTCCGGGAGACGCGGGTTCGATCCCCACCACGTACCAATGTGTTTTCGAATTCATATGTACGTTTATTCGACGCTCTTACGGTGAATAAAAACATCGTGATGAAACCTGCACACTCCTGCGAAGAAATTCAAAGGTTGTGTGTGAAGTCAACCAACCCGCAAGCGTGGTCGACTAAGGCCTAAACTCCTTAATTCAGGGTAGGCTCGAGCCCCTCGGTGGGGACCTATATGAGCAGTTGATATGATTCGAGTCGGATGATACCATAGCTATGGCATGATAAAGTTTAAGATAAAAAGCATGAAAAATATAAACGGAATAAAACAAAACAACAACAAAATAAACAACTGAATGAATAAAGTAAATGAGACTCCCTCGGGAATCGAAGGGACTTTTTGTGGAAAAAAGTAATGTGAAAATATATTTTGATGTTTGGATGTTTGTTTCCCCTTCACGCTTAAAGTATTCAACGGATTTGGTTGAAATTTGGAATGAAGAGTTTGTAACCTAGATTATTACATAGGATACTTTTTACGGGAAAAAGTCTTATTCCCTCGGAAAAATTACTCAACGCGAGCGTAGCCGCGGGCGGAAAGCTAGTTTTATTTTATTTTAAATAAATTTCAATTCAAGTTATGTAGGTACCCACTTACACTAAAATGTTGTAAACTTGGAACTACGAATACTTGGAAGGAAATATGCCGTAAGAAACTTCTGAAAACTGAAGAGTTTTGAAGGCAAATGTCGTAATAATTTACAAGTCAGCTCGAGTTTGTAAAGTTACTTGAGTTACACGACGACGACGTGTACGTTTCACGTTTGTGTCACGTTGTGACATTTGTGTCAGAATTAGTCAGAACTTTCAAGACTTATGTCACTTTTAAGACTGGGGAGGTGCGAAGTATTTTCAAATGTTAACAAGTTGCTATACTCCATTAACGAGTTAGTTGTCGTTTCCCCCGTCAAGCGTTCGCCCGAACGGGGGAAACGACTATTTATAAAAAAACGTAATTTTTAAAGGGGCGTTTCGCCCGAAGGTGTTTTTTTTATCATTTAAACACAAAGTAACATCAGCAACAAAATCTTATAATATTTTAAATCTCGAAAAGGATATAATGGTTTTCTTTTTTTTACTACTTACCGACCGATCATTAGTACTTCGTTTTAAATCAATAGATAAACAGACTCAGGTGATTATTATAGTATCTGCTTAGAATCGCAGCTGCTCTTATAAAATACCACGTGGCATAAATACCACATGGATGCTCGGCTATTAGAGTATAACAAAAGATGGTTTCTAGTTTCCAGCAACGATAAGACGTGCCCTATCGACAATAGACGGGCGTATTGTTATTTTAGCACCCCCTCCTAACTACCCTGATCAGTGTTGAAAGCGATGCATTTTCCTAATATAGATTTTGTAACATATTTTTATGCTGTCTGTACAAAATCAGCAATAAAAATACCTTCGGGCGAAACGCCCCTTTAAAAATTACGATTTTTTATACATAGTCGTTTCCCCCGTTCGGGCGAACGCTTGACGGGGGAAACGACAACTAACTCCCATTAACATTGGAAAAAAGAAGCAGTGACAGTAAACATTTTAGCACAAATTCAAAATATTAAGAGTAGATAGGCTCAGGTAGGTCTTATTAATGAATTATTTGATTAACTTGTTTTTTGAAATGGTTGGCTTTTGATATTAATCAAACCGGCATTATAACAACTTTAACAAGAAATAACACGAGTAGCTCATAGCAGAACAGACTTCAGCAACGCAAAACAAACACCACAAAAGCCAGAGGGAAGTGAAGTGACGAAATTTATCAATCACTGACTGACAGTGACAGTTCAATTCATGACGTGACGTGAAGGGTGCGTTCGAAATCTGTTAAAAAATTGTGCATATCAGTACTAATGTTTGTGACCGCTGTCTTCTTAGGTCTTTTTAGGACACACTTTGCGTGAATATTAAAAATACGTACTACGCAAAGTGTGAATATATAGTAACCTTTTTACTAGTTTTTTACTTCTTTCCAATCCTATCTGGGACAGAGTATAACAAGTTGCGATCATTCGGATTTTCCTGTCATCCCGCGATTGAAAATTGTTCTATCTTAGAGCTTCAAATGTAACAGGCAGAGTAACTAGTACAGTATCATATAATCTTAAACTTTCGCGGTCATTATCATAACATTTATGAGACATTTTACGGGCTTACCGGCTTTTTTTTTTTTGTTGAGACCCGGTATTTAGCCCAAATACTACAAAAAGTGATACAGTGAGTGTATGTTGTCGAGGTGACATTAAAGTGAGTTCCAGTGGTGACCTGCGGAAACGAAGAAGAGTGAGGGTAGACAGATATATCTGTCCCTAGTTCTACCCGCAACGTCTCTCCAGTCTACCCGCGACCATGGTGCTTGCAACAGCGCCGAAATATCGGGTCTCCTCAACAAAAATAATATCGCGGTAAGCCCGTAAAATGTCTCATAAATGTTATAGTACAGTATCGTATAGTGGGAAGGTTCGAGCAAGTGATTTTGTTATAAAAAAAACATCCCGCACAATTTTCTCAAGATATTTGTCAGCCTTTCTAGTCACACTAGTATGAGGAGTTATGTAACTCATTGTTCGATTCACGAAGAAGCGTAGGTGAGTGATTTAAAGGAACTTTATAAATTATTCTACAATTCTCAGTGATTTAACAGTTTAAGAATTAATAAAGGACAACTTTTTCTTTAATCGCGTATTTTTTTATGAATTTAGTAACAACCATGTATTATAGTAAAATTATTCAAATCCGTTCTACTGTAAAAACTGATACGCCACGATGTAGCTGACCATAAGTGCTGCAGTGTTCTCATTGCACTGTATGCAGCCCTGGGCCAGGTCCCGCTTGACTTGCAGACAGAAGAGATATCTGAACACACCGGCTCACTCCTTACCTTGCACGATATAGCTGGCCATAAGTGCTGCAGTGTTCTCATTGCGCTGTATGCAGCCCTGGGCCAGGTCCCGCTTGACTTGCAGACAGAAGAGATATCTGAACACACCAGCTCACTCCTTACCTTGCACGATATAGCTGGCCATAAGTGCTGCAGTGTTCTCATTGCACTGTATGCAGCCCTGCGCCAGGTCCCGCTTGACTTGCAGACAGAAGAGATATCTGAACACACCGGCTCACTCCTTACCTTGCACGATATAGCTGGCCATAAGTGCTGCAGTGTTCTCATTGCACTGTATGCAGCCCTGCGCCAGGTCCCGCTTGACTTGCAGACAGAAGAGATATCTGAACACACCGGCTCACTCCTTACCTTGCACGATATAGCTGGCCATAAGTGCTGCAGTGTTCTCATTGCACTGTATGCAGCCCTGCGCCAGGTCCCGCTTGACTTGCAGACAGAAGAGATATCTGAACACACCGGCTCACTCCTTACCTTGCACGATATAGCTGGCCATAAATGCTGCAGTGTTCTCATTGCGCTGTATGCAGCCCTGCGCCAGGTCCCGCTTGACTTGCAGACAGAAGAGATATCTGAACACACCGGCTCACTCCTTACCTTGCACGATATAGCTGGCCATAAGTGCTGCAGTGTTCTCATTGCACTGTATGCAGCCCTGCGCCAGGTCCCGCTTGACTTGCAGACAGAAGAGATATCTGAACACACCGGCTCACTCCTTACCTTGCACGATATAGCTGGCCATAAGTGCTGCAGTGTTCTCATTGCGCTGTATGCAGCCCTGCGCCAGGTCCCGCTTGACTTGCAGACAGAAGAGATATCTGAACACACCGGCTCACTCCTTACCTTGCACGATATAGCTGGCCATAAGTGCTGCAGTGTTCTCATTGCACTGTATGCAGCCCTGGGCCAGGTCCCGCTTAACTTGCAGACAGAAGAGGTATCTGGTGAACTCCTCCTCAAGCCGCGCAGGGTCTGGAGTGTAGAACTTCACGCAGAAGCGCAGGGTTGGCTCCAGCATGGATAGGCCCAGTTGTCGGCACATCGGCTTCTCCACGTCTAGCCAGTACTGGAAAACAAGTTATTATTTAATACTCGTAATAGGTTCGTTTGTTTTATGTTAGAAAATGATTGAAATTAAATTTATAGTTTATTCACTTTTGAATGTTACATCTCTTAGTTTGGTCATTACATGTTTTTTGGATGAGTTCACTAATTAACATGTGCATGTTTATTGCTAGATATGATATGTTGGTACTACTTAATGTTATCATACCTACACGGTGTAAACTGTACCTACCTATCGATGCGTATGAATATTCTTGTTTTCATTTAATATTTAATAAATAAGATTATTAAGATATGAAACAAGAAGAAGGAAATTATGAGATCTGTGTTACCAATACGAACACAGATGGACAACTGATGACATGATCAGCAAGTTCCAACCAGATATTCTTTCCACCATGTAAGGGCTGTGTCTTCTGTAACATCTGGCCACAAATTATAAATCTGTTCTACGAGCAACGTTTCCAGCCTCTACAACTGTCCTAATAAAAAAAAATATGCCAAGAGCGCTAACTCACCTTCGTGCCGTGGACATCATGGTACTCCAAGCCGAAGTAGTCAGCCTCTAGCAGGTGCAGTTGTCTGCACACCTGGTCAAACAGCACGCGGCCCAGTGCTTTGGACTGCAACAATTAAAAAATATATTAAACAAACACGCTACCTCTAACTAAGAAGACTGTACAGATAAAAGTAAATATACTCACCGGCACATCTAAATTTCGGGTTGATTTTAAACTACGCTTATTGTTATACATTACAATTGATTTATTGATAATTGTACGATAAATTAAACATACTTAAATAAACGTTAAATTAACTACTTTTTAACTAACATCAGCTGTATAGGATTATAAATAATCACGAGTATTCCCTGAAATGAAGGGTGGGCGGTTAGTTGTGCCGGTGAGTATATATGAGCCTCGTGTGTTCCTTTGTCAAATTAATTACTGTCTAGATGTGACCTTTGGGTGTTTAAAGGTCACCCGAAGGTAAATTGGAGGCGAATAATGATCTAGATCTAACGATTTCTTATCTTAATCTCTTAAAAACACATCAGTATTCAAAATTTTATGTAATAAAAATTAACTGTACCTATGTATTTCCATTTGTTTATGTAGCTCGTTTGCATTATATATTATTTCTTATATTGTGTTTTGTTTTGCTTACTACCACTTTATTTTTTTTGGTTTGTTAATTGAACTTGGAAAGTGTTGTGTACAATTATTATAGGATTGCAGATTCATATTGATACTTTAAGTGTGTTTTGATATAATATTATTATTCTGTTATCTGTTATTGTACCTTTTATAATAAAATAAAATAAAAACATCATTATTTATTTCTACTAACTTAGTGGAAAGAGCTAGCGATTTAAAATAACGTCTACGTATTGCGAAACAATCCATGAGTGCGATTTAAAACCAAATCAAAAACAAACAAAAAATGATAAAAAATATAGAAATTCAGACATTCTTCTGTGGAAAAGAAATTCTTGCGTCTTTTATATTTTCTTTTGTAATAAAAGAAACATATTATTCATAGAATATTTTTATCTATTTTCACAGCTATTTTGCTAATTGGATGACTGATTCCATTTAATCAAATGCGGAATGAATAAATTTAAAACTAAATCTCGGGAAGTTAAGTAATTCTTTTACCGTTTTCTTTTTTAGGATAATATTTGACGATTGGGTTATCGAGTATTCCAACGTTATAAAGGCTTTCATCACGATCGCAGTTTAATTTCCTTTCAGACTGATTCCCAGAGCTGTCTAAGTTTGTGATGAGTGAGGAAGCGTCATTCCCCGAAGATGAATCAAAAATGTCTTAATAAGGAAGTAAATCTAAATGTTAAATGTATATGTAGTATGGTTAGTTAGGAAAAAAATAAGTAGCAAGCCAAATACAATTTCGCTTTCATCGTGACATTGGTCACCAGCGCAACAGTCAACGCAGAATATTATTTAGTTTTTCTAGGCATCTTTCGCCTTCAAAATTGTAATACTCCAATAGGTCCTTAAATCTAAACAATTTGGTGGGGTATTTTTTTTTTAACAGCCGCCACGAAGCTGCTGATCACCACACGAAGAATGTTGTAGAGGTTAATAAAATAAAGTGTGGCAAATAACCAGGGCACAGTCCGAAAGTTTTTATGTTATTATATATTATATAACTAACGTAGGAAATAGTAACATGGGTAAGTTTACTGTAAGAGATCTGGACATGAAGTGAAGAATTTAGCAGAAAAAAGACAAAATCGAAACGTAAGAAATCTAAATTTGAAAATGAATTTAAAATGAAAGATAAAACTGCCAGCAAGAAAGGTTGCCAGTCATAAAACAGGAAAGAGGACGAATGCCTCGTTACAAACATACATTTCGACAATAACTTGAACTATAGAATGTAGGATGATAACTGATTTTTCAATTTTCGTTTTATTTGATAATAGCGTAAAATTACTTTATAAAATGTGTTTTTTTTTTTATATAAAAATACGTATAATTATTGTTTACCTTTGTTCAAGTACCTAAAAAAAGAACTAAATTCACGGATTAAATCAAAGCATAGTATATAGCAAACAAACTTGCGCCTTATCACTTATCACACCTAATAACCTATCAATAAATGAATATAATCAATGCTATAAATTAATAGCATATAACGTTCATTACAACTGATTGCTATGAGACGGCTCCTATCTCCCTGAGCATGTGAGAAATGTTCGGAATTGTAGGTTAGCTAATGCGATTCGATATGAAATACTAATAACAGTAATAACTAATTATTAATGCAATCACTATCGGTAATTAAGAACTGACATATCATGTGTCGGTGTTACGAGACTTTGTAACTAGACAGACAGACCAGTCTAGATAACCTAGATATAGAGAGAGACTTGAGGATATTCAGAGACGAAAATAAGCCAAGATTGTTCAATGATGTGAAATCAGATGTGTAGCTTGTGACTCTTTTTTATTTTAAACTAGATTTTCCCGTGGGAATACGACTTTTCTCGTAAAAAGTATCCTATGTGTTAATCCAGGTTACAAAAAAACTTAATACTATTAATTGTTATAAAGTATACTTCAAAACTGCACACTCCTGGGAAGAAATTCAAAGGTCGTGTGTGATGTCGACCAACCCGCATTGGGCCAGCGTGGTCGACTAAGGCATAATCGCCCTAATTCAGGATAGGCTCGAGCCCTTCGGTGGGGACGTATATGAGCTGTTGATGATGACACTTCAAAACTAGCCGCGGCCCCACATTCCAGACTGTGTCAAATCAAAATCCCCGATAGCGACCGTATGAAGTTTATTTGCTCTTTACCAAATATTGAAAAAATAACAAATAAAAATTAAAACAAATCATGCAGCCAGCAACAAATTACATGGGCAGTCCGCGGACCATCGCGGCCCGATGCTACAGTACTATACCCAAAATTAGATTAAACAAATAGAAATAATTGAAGTTCCGGTTCGTTAAACGGAAATTTGATCCGTATCGCACACATCATTGTGTCCTAAATTGCTTATTAAACGAGTGATGTGAACGAATTGTTTAAAATTACTTTCTAAGTTATCAGGAATATACTCCGCAATGTTATTGTTCTCAGACCTTGAATTATTTCCTCTCAAGCATTACGAGACCCATTAGTTTTACTTCACATGAGAGTTATAGGTACAAAAACCTTTCATATTATTCTCATATAAAAATCAATAGGTTATTTTACCAGGGGTATTGTCATCACAATTTCGACGCACATTTTGACCAAGTACTAGGCCTATTGCGTATTTAAAACACTGATATAATATCATATTTTCCTTTGTAAAATAATTCTAAAGTTTTCTTTTCTTAAATGATGATGGTTACATGTAGCTTTTGATTTTCTTCACAGGTCTGTATAGGATTCATCGTTTATATATAAATTGCCTATATAATTGCTGTCTGTCGGAGAACCGATGAGCGTTGGAGTAGACGGATTCTCGAATGGAGACCGCGTCTCGCGAAACGTAGTGTGGGACGCCCCCCTGCCAGGTGGACTGATGACCTGAGGAAGGAAAGCGGGTGATCGTGCGCTTTGGCATGCCCTTGGGGAGGCCTACGTCCAGCAGTGGACTGCAATAGGCTGATTAATTGATTGATATAAATTGCAGCGTCGAATAAACGTATTTATTTTGTACAGCAAGTAACACAAATGAAATGTAATTCGAAAACACATGGTACGTACGTAGCAAGAACCAAACTGCCACCATGAACAAGAGAACAGCCAGTACACCACCGAGCGACACGCCGTCCGCCCGCGGCTACGCCCGCGTTGTGTAAGATTTACTCTGTGGGAATAAGACTTTTTACCGCAAAAAGTATCCTGTGTTAATCCAGACTACAAACTATCTCTATTTCAAATTTCATCCAAATCCGTTCAGTAGTTTTTGTGTGAAAGAGTAACAAACATCCATCCATACTTACAAACTTTCGCGTTTATAATATTAGTAAGGATTTATAATATCGGTATGATTACTGGCACTCATACTCTGAGATATCTTTTATCTGCCTACGCGCACCCGCAATGAATGTAATCAAACGGGAGTATCACGCTCCCCCTCTATCTAAATTTGCTGCATCGGTTGGCACAAACAAGGGCACGGCCGCCGAGGTCACGGGTTCATATCCTGTCCTGGTCGCTAAATAACAGCCGTGCACTTTAAAACAGTTTAAAGAGACAAATATGAAGCACTGATTTTACGATTATGATAGATTCCTTTAATATAGGATGCTAAATAATAACGTGTACTTTTAAAACGTTTAAACGAAAAATAATAGAAAACTTTTCAGGTGGTAGTTTAGTCTCATTTTTTTTTCATTCACTTTTACTCTGTTTTCTAGTGGTCCACCCGCGGTTACACTCGCGTTGTGTAAGATTTTCCCGTGGGAATAAGACCTTTTCCCGATAACGTGTCCTTCTGTGATATTAACTAACACATACTCTGATAGAATTAATATTATTACTGCTTCATTAGAAGTTTATTTTTCATAATAGTGCCTTATATAACGTAGAACGTAGGTAAGCACTCGTCGTTCCTATTTGCAATAGGGGATCGGACTACTTTTTTTTTATTTTATAAACCCAAACTTCTTAGTTTCTGCTATCGAACACTAAAAGAATTTTTGCTCTATCTTTAAAATTGCCCGAGTTATAAAGGTTTGAAATTCAAGATTAGACAGAGAGGCACATACCCACTTTTGACGTCGTTTGTTAGTAACGCCATATAATCTCCATACATAAAATAGTTTTTGAAAGAGACAGACATATTGAAACTTTAAAAAATCGCTGTAAATTCGTTTTTCAACCGATTCTGTTTTTTTCTTCGCTAATCGTCTGTTACTAATCTAAATTCATAAAATATGGTGAACAGTCCGATCCCCTATTGCTAAAAGATTAGAGGTTTTCTTTTACATCGTCTTCCGTGCTACCTACTACCTACCTAGGTAGTAGTCGTAGCGTAGCGTAGCCAAAAGTTTTTATTAGTAACGCTAGTGGTGCTAGTAAATTTTGCAGTAATAAAACGGAAGAGTTAGTCAGAATGACCTGAGATGAGAACGCGATATAATCTAACTAATCCCACCTCGCACGTGTTCTTATCTATTCCCTAATTGAATGCATGTAAACAGCATTTGTTTACAAGTTACAAAACATGTTTACAGACGGTATAGTAAACATATTTAAATTTAGCCTGGCAGCTAGAACAACACAAATAGGTTCACTAAGGAGTGTTGCACAGATTTCTAAGGCGCAATTTACAAGGAGAAGACAAGCGTCGCGGACATTTTGTCTCTTGCTAATGCAGTGATCTTAACACTCTTTATAACGATGTTCAGTCGCTTTTATTTAGTCTACATTCGCGTCCTGTGGGTTGAAAGGTGTCGACAACCGACCACAAACCCTGGTGTCAGTGTTATAGGGCCGACAAAGACAACTAACATGGCTCATGTAACGACTGCTTCCGTAGACAGCAGCTAGGACCCGTTGGTCGTACTTAACGTGCCTTCCGAAGCACGCAAATCATCTTTCTTTTCGGACATTCATGATTCCGTGTTTCAAACTGAGAAAAGTCTCACAAAGAGATTTTTGTTTGACAGTGCCCCCGGCGGAAACCGAAACTACATTTTTGATGACGATTTTAGTCGGAAATCGCCTATCTTCGAGCCTTTTAATCTGTTTGAAAGCATCCTTTATTAAATATTCTTGCTTCGTAAGATTCCGAACATTGCAGGTACGGCACAGACTAATACTGTAAGCCAGGCTGTATTGTTGCAAGCGACATCCCTGGCATAATTTGAATTTCTCCCAGTTTAGAAACTCGAAGACGCCGAGCAAACGTAGTACGTTGTATTAAAGGGAATTAGTTATTGAGTCTGAAACTATAACGTACAGTTATAGTGTACGATCGATCTTATGGAACTTTATATTACTCGCTGAATCAGTAATATCTTACATACGAGTAATATCTTACTTGAGTGACATTATATTGTTTTGGTGACAGAGGCGGGTCTAGAGGGCTAATATACTGAAACAATTAGAGGGCTAATAAACTTAGTTCTGACTTCTATCTAGCTTAGTATGTACTAGGTATTATATAGTCATTTACTTAGTGGAGTTGCAGTACAAGTTCAGGACCGTATCGTTCAATATTATGTTTTGAGAAAAATCTGGAATTATTTTAATTTACTACAATAGCTCAATATACGAGTAATCCCACCCGTATCTTCTCCAAAAATTAAATGGATCTGAATTTGTAAGCTCATTGTTTCAGGTAGGTAGCTGCCTCCCTCATGTCTTCAGATATAATCTGCAATGACCTATTTCTTGTTTGACTGGCTCAGTTCACAGAGAAAATAAAAAATCACTAATGGATATTTAAGAACAGCTCGAAGTCTCAGAAAACAACAAAGTTAGCATATCAAAAGGAAATCAGGGAAACCCAAAAAGGCCCTTAAAGTTCAACCTTGCTCTACTCTTGTGTGAAATTGTCCATTTTCTACGGAACATTACCGTTAAAATTGTTATGAAGGCGACGCGCTGTGAATGCGAGTATTGCAGATAGCCCTGCGACACTCTGAATAAAATTTAGGACCCGTGATAAAACTGTGTGTCTAGACTTTACTGCCCATAGATAAGAAATTCTAAAACTCCCAGAGGTATAGTTGGATATTTATGAGTGGATGGGAGATCTTACACAAATAGTTTATACAGCACCAAAAGATATCAATCAATCAATCAGTCTATTGCAGTCCACTGCTGGACTGCTGCCTCCCCAAGGACACGCCAAACCGAACGATTACCCGCTTTCCTCATCCAGCCACCACCAGCGACCTTCCTCAGGTCATCAGTCCACCTGGCAGGGGGGCGTCCCACACTACGTTTCCCGAGACGTGGTCTCCATTCGAGAACACGTCTGCTCCAAAAGATATACAAAACACAAAACCGCGAAACAGTGCTCGGGGACAAAACCCATTTTTATACAAGATGCCTAACTTTGCAAAAGTAATCAACCGTTTAAAACAGTAGTGGATTTGTCTTCCATTACGACATGTGACGACAAAATAACGGAATAATATATATCGTCGCTAGTGTGCCAGATAATAATGGTTCTATTATTATTTTCATGGAACTTGCTATAAAAATTTAGCTTTGTGGCTGCATGTGAGTTACAGAGTGCTACAGAGTATAAGAGAAAAGAAAATGGTTAAAATACAGAAATCGAAATGAAACTGTTTTGTGATTTTCCTCTACAATAATAATCACAATACTCATGACAAAGCAGATCATACCAATACAAATGACTTCTGCAAATAACAGTCACGTTCGTATGTCTTGTGAATTCCCGTATCGAGAAATAGCTTCGCAAACAAGACTAACACGGCCAGCAAACACAAGACAAAAATAACTCATTTAATAATAGGGGATCGGACTACTTTTTTTATTTTATAAATCCAAACTTATTAGTTTCTGCTATCGAACACTACAATATTTTTTTGTTTTATCTTTAAAATTGAGCGAGTTATAAAGGTTTGAAATTCAAGATTAGACAGAGAGGCACATACCCACCTGTGACGTCATTTGTTAGTAACGCCATATAATATCCATACAAAAAATCGTTTTTGAAAGAGACAGACAAATTAGAACTTTAAAAAATCAATGTAAATTCGTTTTTCAACCGATTCTGTTTTTTTTTCGCGAATCGTCTGCTACTAATCAATATTTTAAAAATAATTCATAAAATGTGGTAAATTTAGGAACAGTCCGATCCCCTATTCCACACAAAGTAGATCACAAAAGTTTTATAGGTACAAGTTGAGCAACGAAAATTGCCAACAAAGCAAATATTGGAAGAAGGCTATCTCAAAGTAATCTCGTTTCGCCTACTTTTAAAACGGTCTAAAGTTATACGGCAATTTTGTGAGTTCACCAAGATAGGAGACCGCATTGAGCGACTACTATAAAGCTGCGTTTTTACATTGTGCAAGTAGTCTGCATGGAAGATGCAAGTTGCATGCAGCTTGAGTATTGGAAACGTAAACTTGCATGCAGGTAGTTTTGAACTTGTAAACACAATGCGCAACTGACGCTTGTCTGCGCAAGTGACATGCAAGTTGCGCGCGCAAGTGCCACAGCACGTCTCCCGCCCATGTTAAACACTGGTGCTTGTCCTGGTTCGGACACTTGCATGACAATAAAAACTTGCATGCGAGGTTCAAGTTCTATAAATTAAAGTTTACAATTCAAGTAACTTGTAAGCAGGTGTGACGTCATACTTGCATGCAAGCACTTGCACAATGGAAACGCGCCTTAATATTGTAGGCGGGAAATATGGCTCGTTCGCTCACTAGATTGATTTCATTGAGACGCCTAACCAATTTAAGCAATCTATTGTCCGTGCACTGATCTTGTTAAGCTAGTTAACTCGTTTTAAACGTATATGGAGCAGTAAAAGATGGGAGGTTCCGGGTTCGAATCCCGGTGGGAACATTGTGGTCAAACAAAAATCGCTTTGTGAGACTATACCCGGTTTGGTTACATTGTACAGATCGATAGAGCGAAAAAGCTAAGTAAGATTGCATTAAAAAGTCATTTTCGCCATTTTGGTGGTTACGACATTTGTTTTGGAAAGGATCGATAT
Source organism: Carpatolechia fugitivella (assembly GCA_951230895.1). Classification (NCBI taxonomy): domain Eukaryota; kingdom Metazoa; phylum Arthropoda; class Insecta; order Lepidoptera; family Gelechiidae; genus Carpatolechia; species Carpatolechia fugitivella. The sequence goes on from OX579649.1 coordinate 3,770,780, forward strand.
TGAATCATCAGATTGTCCGAAAATAAAGATGAAGAGAAGCTGTTGTTAGTTCAGGCTATAATATATACGGAAAAAAGGTCAATATAGTTTCCATCCAAAATCCATAACTTTAAAAGGGTTTGTAGGGTCGGTTTATTAAAAAAGATGTTCAGTTTATCCGAGCTACCACCCGAGAGGTTTTTAGTTCTAGTACGTAGAGTGCGTGCTAGGTACTGTCAGGTGGACGTAGCTCTTTGAAGATGGGAGGCACTCGCTTCTAGCGCATAAATCCGTAGCTAAATAATGACTCCAATTCTAGATTACAATATTTTTGTATTATCTTTTCTTCATTTCAATCCCTAATCCACACCATTCACCGTACGCAAACAAGAGGCGTTATCATTATATGCGTGTGACGGAATGAATTTATCCACTTTTTCAAGAAACGAAGAAGAAATCACAGAAATTGTGGCACCTGAATCAATCAACGCATTATGCACTACACCGTACAAATCAACACAAATAATAGGAGAAACGGGACGACTAAAATGACCGTCTACCAATGTAGTCCCATTCACTGGCGACGCTGAAAGTTTGGGTCATTACCCTGTATATTTCCAACGTTATCACGCGAACCGCTTCTTAAATTATACCGGTTTTGAGTGTATTGGGGTCTTGACGATCTCGCATCATTGCGGGGTCGGTTTGATCCAAAGTTAGTAGTACGTGGAGAAGATGGACTCCTCGGCGGCCAACTAGAAGATCTATTTTGCGGCGTGGAGTATAATTCCTGCGGTGAGGCTTGCGCACCACGCTGCCCAATATTTTCACTGGGATAACCATCACCCATTGAATTCGTATAACTGCTGGGCTCGCCACATCGAGTCGAGGTTATCTTCACTGGCAACGATAATTCAGTGTGTGTGGCCATAAAGAGCATCGAATACTCCATGCAGGTTTGTTTGAGGGTAGCGAAATCTTTGTATAATTGAGTTCCGAAATTACGTTTAAAAAAAGATGACATACCAGTCAAACATTGCTTAATTATTATTTTCTGGTCTGAAATCTTAGCCTTTCCGGCAAGAGCTTCCACACGATACACATAGTCCATCAGAGGCTCATTATAATCTTGACGAGACTTATAAAACAACGAAGCATGGTCTATAGGAGACGGGAATTCTAAACAAATCGCTTTTTTAATATCCTCATATTTCGTAGAGGACGATTTTGTCAAATTATAATAGCTGAGAGCCGGCCCACATAGATAAGTAGCCAACACTAACGTTTTTACATCGTCACTCCAACTATTTATAGCGGCGATTATCTCGAATTGCGAGAAGAAGTCCTCCGCGGACGAATTCAGACCGTTATACTTATCAGACATAATTCAACTTTTTTTAACAAAATAATATCAATTGTACATCACCAAGGCATCAATGCAGAGAGACCTTTCCATGGTATCTCATCATCATTCTAATGGCTGCAATCGCTGCATTGGCCATCTCATTCAATATTAATTTCTTTATTCACAGTCTTTTCTTAGACTTTATTCTGGAAAACTTAATATGGTGTATAAAAAGGATTTAAGATTAAACACGTCTTCCTCTGCGTCCGCGTTCAGTCGAAGCTAAACAAAGGTAACAAAATTAAATTGCTTCATAGCTGCGATCCGTGCTGTGATATTTGCTGTTGATTCTACAAGGCAAATAATCAGGCAAATAATATAGCAAAGAAAAAAAAACACGTAACTGGAGGTACCGATTTCTACCCGGCGCCTCCACCATGTCAGGTGGACGTAGCTCTTTGAAGATGGGAGGCACTCGCTTCTAGCGCATAAATCCGTAGCTAAATAATGACTCCAATTCTAGATTACAATATTTTTGTATTATCTTTTCTTCATTTCAATCCCTAATCCACACCATTCACCGTACGCAAACAAGAGGCGTTATCATTGTACCTATGGGGCTCGAGCAGCGAGTCTACCCTAAATTCAATCAATCAGCCTATTGCAGTCCACTGCTGGACGTAGGCCTCCCCAAGGGCACGCCAAAGCGCACGGACACCCGCTTTCCTCATCCAGCCACCACCAGCGACCTTCCTCAGGTCAACACTCCACCTGGCAGGGGGGCGTCCCACACTACGTTTCTCGAGACGCGGTCTCCATTCGAGAACCCGTCTGCTCCAACGCTCGTCGGTTCTGCGACAGACGTGGCCAGCCCATTGCCACTTCAGTTTGCTACACTTCTGGACGATATCAACTACCTTGGTCCTCTGTCGTTGGGGGCGTCCCACACTACGCTACATTAGTAGGGTGATAAGGCCGTAACCGCTGCTGTCTATTATAAGATTTTTTTTTACATAGCCTATAGTCCCACTGCTGGGCAAAGACCTCCTCTCTATTTTTCCAGCGTTCACGGACTTCTTCCACCCACCTACGATTATTTTATAAACATTAAGTACAAGTTACACAGTAGGCCTCGGTAATATGGTGTCGGTTTATTTTTATCTCGTTATTTATACGGGAGCGGCTCCGACGTCAAAAGGTAGACCTTTGCCGGAGATTTGAATTCTACGAGCGTTCTAGCTAACGGATTTAGATGAGAGTTTATGAGGTCAGACGAGTGACATTTTAGCGCCAGTAGGTCTATCTAATATACCAATGTGTTTTCGAATTTCGAATTCATATTGTGGCAACCCCAACTCTCTCTTGGTTTCTGAGCGTACATCGCGACGTATCGTTTTGAAGTGTTTTTACTTTATAAAATTAATATAGAGTGTTGTTACAGTAATTTGGTGTTTCAATGGTGTTAATTAATCTCCATACACATCAATTAATAAGTGCAACACATATGTACGTTTATTCGATGCTCTTACGGTGAAGGAAACATAGTGAGGAAACTTGTACATTCCTACGAACATTATAGCGTCATTTCAACGAGCAAACCAAATCGTGCCATCCATCAATTTCTCTAATAAAATTAAAATATATAGGTGTTACTTTATCGAATTTGATGGCTCAACAATAGGTATTATTTTTTACTTTTTAATGTTTTGCTTTTTTGCTTCGGGGGTTTTTAAATTTTTAATTTATTTTTATTTCATAATTTTTAAACTTTATAACAAATAAATTATGATATATGAGTACAGTTATATCTAAAAGAAAATTGGAGAGTATTTTTACTTTGAATCGAAAGGACCTATGGAAAGTAGTCAGATCCCCTCATCAACTATTAAAGAGCTGATGATCTTCAAACGGCTGATCAGGTCATGGTTACCTTTCCATATACTTTCAATATTATTGAAGGAATACGGTACCAAATTTCGAATCGATAGGACATATGGAAGTAAGTCAGATCCCCTCATCAACTATTATAGAGCTGATGATCTTCAAACGGCTGATCAGGTCATGGTTACCTTTCCATATACTTTCAATATTATTGAAGGAATACGGTACCAAATTTCGAATCGATAGGACATATTATGGAAGTAAGTCAGATCCCCTCATCAACTATTATAGAGCTGATGATCTTCAAACGGCTGATCAGGTCATGGTTACCTTACCATATACTTTCAATATGATTGAAGTAACAAGGTACCAAATTTCGAATCGATCGGAGATAAGGAAGTTCGTCAGATCCCCTCATCAACTAGAAAAGAGCTGATGATCTTCAAACGGCTGAAGAGATTTTCATGAAACATGGCTAAGAACACTCGGGGTAAAATTATCTATGTTACAAAAAAAACTAAACGAAAATCGGTTCATCCGCTTAGGAGCTACGATACCACAGACAGATACACAGATACACAGATACACAGACACACAGATACACAGATACACAGATACACAGACACGTTAAACTTATAACACCCCTCTTTTGCGTCGGGGGTTAAAAATGTATCGTCGCTGAAGCAAATTGACCGGACGAGGGGGCGGAAGGGGGACAATGGAGCCATTCTGCCGATCAGCCTCAGCTTACTGATAAACCTTGGCGGGACGCCAGCCGAAACCGCTTAGGCTCGCGACAGACTTCCGGATCACATGGTGATTAAAAAATAAAGATATTGCTTGTGAGAACCCTATGATGAAACCTTTAGGCAAGCGGACAGAACTATATCAAAAGGGTTTAGTTTTCTGCTATTAGGCTACTTACTTAAAAAATTGCTTTATTTTTTATTTTCATTTATGGATTACGTTAATCAATTAATTGTTGTCTAAATTGGCAAGTTCACTTGCATTCTATGGGTGTGTTCCGAATCAAACTGTCAGCGCCGTTAGCGATTAGAAAACCTAAAAATTGTAAAGGTTTCGCCCGCTGATAGTAGTTCGATACGCGCTTTGAGTACAATTGTAGTTTAAACAATTAACAAACTTTGATTTTAATTTATATGAAATAAATAACCGTTTAGTCGAGCACTCTACTCCCAACATATTTTTCCTATATGGTATAATTATGTTGTAATTAGTATAATTGACACTAATTACATCGCACCTACCCGCACTGGGCCAGCGTGCCTAATCGCCCTAATTCAGGGTAGGCTCGAGCCCCTCGGTGGGGACGTATATTAGCTGTTGATGATGATGACATTGCACCTTATATAATAACCTTTCTTTATTCATTCCAAATCGCATGATACAAAAACGTCCGTCTGCAGAAGCCCTACCGCTACATGTTACAGTATCTTAAATCTGTTATCTCACTTCTTGTCATGTCTGTAAATGTTTCTTGTTTCGGACTTTTGTGCCACAAGTTTTGCATTGAACATTATGTTGGTTGGATAATAATAAGATGTTGAAAGTGTTTTGGACAAGATTTTACGTAGGTATATCAAGTTCACGGATCTGGTAGATACTAAGGTCTTAAATTGTTAAGTAATTGAAAAAGTTGGTAGTGTTTACATTTCACACCAGGGATTTCCGGTTCAATCCCCGGTCAGATATTTAAATAGTGAATTTAAATTCATTGTGTTTTTGGTTTTGGTATTTTTTATATTTGTGTCTGCGTATGTCTATGGCAGTCCAACACAGAACTAGTGGAAGCTATGAGCGTCGTAGCTAATAAAATTACAAATTGTATATGAAATTAAAAATGGTTTAATTGTCCGAAAAATATTTATTGCAAAACAGATTTTTATGAATGAATGTGTTGAATTATTTATTGTATCATACAGTTTATTACCTATACACATCTACAATCTGTCCCTATACATAGGTACATCTAATTATAGTTACCACGACAACAATGACGGACACAGTTTAACCTTCTAATGGAAAAGCAAATAACAAGTACGTATTTCTTTCAGTTATTGGTCAGTATATTGGATAACTTCGAATTCAACGGAATAGGTAATGTTTGTTTTCTCGTGGTTTTCCTTATAGTTCAATCAATTGATTTAGTAATGAGTTTTATTATAACAAGTAAAGCAACGACATAAACAATAAGTACCACAATTATAGAACAGAGATGGTATAAAGACGTTTTCCAAAACAGTACATGAACTGTATCATTTGGAGTATTACAGATTAATCAACATCAACGGCCCGTTACAGTCCACTGCTGGACTATGAGCCTCCTCCACTTAAGTGTTTGGTTTTGCCATAATCTCCACGCTTGGCAGGTGGGTTGGAGATCGCAGATTAAAAGGTTACTGTATCAGAGAGCGCTGCTGCCCGTTCCCTGTTCAATGTGTAGTCCCTAAGTCGCCTCTTACGACACCCACGGGAAGAGTAGGGGTTGGTGAAATGGTGACAAATGTATTCTACTCTGCCGTCACCACACGGCTAGATACAGATTAATAGAAAAGAAGAAATAAGTTCATTACGATAAAAGGGTGGTAAGTGAATATTACAAACGAGACGTGACCGATTTACTGCCACATAAAGTAATATTTTCGAGAAAATGGGTTGTAAAAATAAAGGATAGCTACCGGTTTAATTTAAGTAGGTCGTCGGGCTAAATTAATTGATAAGGAGGCTTCGCGTCAAAAAAAGAAGACAAACGCGCTGTCACTGAAAACTGCAGCTTGGAAAAATATTAACAATTTAAAAAACAACTTATTAGGTTTACTCAGAGATGACCGGATCCATCTAAATATATTATATAAGGTGTAACTAAAATGCATCTTCTATAGTAAATCGATTAGCTGGCAGCGCGGTATTGTATGAAAGGGACAACTTTTTTTGTCGTCCGACAGCCCATGTTTCTTGGGGAAAGTTGTTCAGTTTCATGGGTAGGTTGATCCTTTAAAATAGTGTCAGCTAATTTATTTACACCTTATATACGAACGAAGACAACAAGCAATTTCGACGCAGTTGTATTAACTACAATTTTTAATACGGTATATTTTCGTTTCAGAGTGCAGATACCTTTAAAAAATTTAACTATTCGATGTGGTTCGTTTAATATAAAACTTATCCTCGAATCGTACTGAAATAAAAAGAACTGGATCTGAAGTTCTACGCGGCAGCTGCCGACAGGAATAAATCCAGCTGGGGGCGAGGGAAATTGAGAATGCTCGAGACTTCGAGATCTGATCGCGTACCGCGCTCCGTGAAGGCATTAGTGATGGTGTTACGAAACTGATAACTGCTACTCTAATACCAGGAAATGTGTGTATTTATTTATTTACATGCTTTGAATAAAATACCTGGTTTTGTAGTTCCTCGAAGCAGCTGCCGACAGGAATAAATCCAGCTGGGAGTGAGGGAAATTGAGAATACTCGAGACTTCGAGAGCCGATCGCGTACCGCGCTCCGTGAAGGCATTAGTGATGGTGTTACGAAACTGATAACTGCTACTCAAATACCAGGAAATGTGTAGTTATTTATTTACATGCTTTGAATAAAAAAAACCTGGTTTGTAGTTCCTCGAAGCAGCTGCTGACAGGAATAAATCCAGCTGGGAGCGAGGGAAATTGAGAATACTCGAGACTTCGAGAGCCGATCGCGTACCGCGCTCCGTAAAGGCATTAGTGATGGTGTTACGAAACTGATAACTGCTACTCAAATACCAGGAAGTGTGTAGTTATTTATTTACATGCTTTGAATAAAAAAAACCTGGTTTGTAGTTCCTCGAAGCAGCTGCTGACAGGAATAAATCCAGTTGGGAGCGAGGGAAATTGAGAATATTCGAGAATAGAATACCGCTCGCGTATTGCGCTGATAACTGTTATTTAAATCCCAAACCGTGTGTTATTTATTTAAAGTATATTCAACAAAGTTTTACAATTTACCTATTATTCTAAAACGGCTCTTTTCAAAGGCAACAAAAATACACACGTATTATAAGTGCAAGTGATTTGCTAGCTGAGCTGCTTTGATACTTGATCTTTAGTAACAAAGCTGTTATTGTAACTTAGTATCCCGTTTCCCTCACTACGGAACTCTTATGTCGGCATTCGCGAACTAGGTCCTGCGTTAAACCAGACCTCTGATTCCAGACAACATGTGTGGAGAATGCACAAACAGAACCGCTGCAAATTGGAGATGCAACGCTGCACTGATTGTTATCGATTCAAGCAGAAGTGAATCGAAGTCGGTAAATAAAATAGGTTCATATAAAAATGCAAGACTAAAAATGTTCTAAATAATAAAACCAGTCGTGTTTACTTGATTGGTCAATTAGGAAATATTTTATAGTGTTATTTGTGATTGGACATTATAATCGTATTATTAATTATGAAACACAACAACCACTTTAAAAAAAATATGAATTGAAAAGCGACAGACATAGACATTAGACATAGACCACATATATTTGACACTAAACACAAAAACACAATTTACAGAATTTTAGTTTTTCTTATGGGATGAAATTATAATTTTTGTATGGAAACAACGCCGTGTGGTGACGGCAGAGTAGAATACATTTGTCACCAACGTATATGATCGAAATATATCTTGTCTAAATAGATTATTATTGTTACAAATTATGTCTGTTAAAGAAATATCTAATAAATATAAAGCAGTGACAAATTTCGTCGACCTTTCACAGAGCTTGGTGGCATAATTGGTAATGCGCCTGTTTCTGGCCCGGATAGCCAAGAAAATGCAGGTTTGAGTCCTGTCCAAGATCGACAAATATTTTCATTTTCTACTTTATAATGATTTCCTGCGTTGTTGTATAACCTAACAACGACTCACCCATCTTTATGAAAGTTGACACGGAGATAGCTCGAAGACTAGAGAAGACATTTTTACTCCCAAGGGCGGCGTAAACGACAACGGCGGATAGATAGCCGGAAGTATAAAATAATGCTGTACATCAAAACTCTGTTGAATCCGCCATTTTGTTATGAGTGAGGTTTTATTATTAGCCAAGTATTATTGTAAGAAGCCTTTTAAAAAGCGCACTGCGCCTTATAAAGTAACCCTTGCCAAAAACTTACCTCACGAATTCTATTACATTTTTTCCGCCATTTTGTACGTCCTTCCAAAAGTAATATTTCACCACAAGCATTCATGGCATCTTCCCAACAGAGGTGTCACAGCTTAGGCTCCCCTTGTAACTTGACGTAAGACTGATAGTATGTGTAAATTAAAAACCTCCCGACAAACAAAACCGTGAAATGAAATGAAATTAAATTATTTATTTGCGGTAAACACGGTATACAGAGTAAGTTGAATATTTTTAAACAGGTCAAGATCTTAAATAATTATTATCAGTAAATTATGACTAAAATTTGAGTAAAATAGATTCTCATTAAAATCTGGAGCTATATAAGATACCGCAGACAGATGGTGCGTCAAAACATACATATTCCCCTCAAGGTGAACAACAATAATTATATTGCCCAAAAACGGATGAAAGTATTCCTGTCGAAACAAAACACCAATTTTACCCTTACATCATCTATCTTTTCAGCCAAAGGAAGTCTAATACTACAATTTTTTTCAACCTAGATGTTAACCGTGCTGCGGAGAGGCCTCGGGAGGAGGATCCAAGGCTCCACTCCGCAAGTAAGATGTAGGTGAAGAAAGGAAAAAAAACGAAGAAACTTGAACTTGATAATATAATATAACGAAAACCACGGTAACAAAACACAGATTACAAAAAATACAAAACTATTAGATGTGGCTTTCGAAAATTAACAACGGAGACTGACACAGCAAAATATAAAAATAGAGAAACAGACAGGAGAGGATTCGAATTTTGAAAGTTTAAATTTAAAAGTAAAACGCAAATGACGAAAAAGATCAAAAGTGGAAAAGAGGACGCGTAGCACCGCTACAACCGCAACCATTCGATATTACGCCGAGACCAAAGCTAGAACGAAATAACGTTGACAACCTCAACTACCACCAAGTAACGATAGACTGAAGAACCTTTTATCGGAAAAAGTAAGCTTCGATTGCGAAAGTTTTCGTCAGATAGACGTATAACATATTCATTACAAAGAAGTACAGCCTCCGTGGTCGAGTGGTCGAGATTTCGCTGCTCATTAGAGATGTTCCGGGTTCGATTCCCGGTGGGGACACTGTCAAGCGAAAATTTTTTTGAGAGTCTTTCCTCAGTTTGGTTTGGACTTTGCAGGCTGAATCGCCTGATTGTCCGAAAAAAAAGATCGTTGGTCCCGGCCACTATCTAGTCGTTACACGAGCCATGTCAGTGGTCTTTGGCGGCTCTATAACCTGACACTAGGGTTTGTGAGGTCGGTTGTCGACCTTACAACCCACACGGTGAAGAAGATTACAAAGAAGTGACCGCAGGACCTCTGAAAAACGTTACCCTCTTTTTGCCGCTCAGAGCAGAGCAAAAACAGTTTTTCATCCCAAGTTGCATTCTGGCTACGAGCCAGCTAGACTGGCTGCGGGCGATTGCAGGGTGTTAAAAAAATCAGAGGAACGAACGAGCTCGAACTCCTTTGACCCCGCAATACTACGACTATAATTCCAACAATGCAGTGCCAGGAATTATTAGGAAGGAAGCGGAGAGAGGTTCTCAAAGTGAGAAGTTTTTATAGAAGTTGTGGAAGAGTCGTATAAAAGTTACGCTTAAATCCGGACTCGGGAGGAACTATGAACTTTCAGCTGTAATTTGATGTTTGCTGAAAGTGGTGAAAGTTATATAAGAAGACCTTTCTAAGTGTCCTCCTTTTCTTGCTTAATTATCTTACAAACTTCAGCGTTCGAGGTCAGAACAGAGTTTTAATACATTGGGTTCAATGTGAAGTCCTTTTCACAAACTACAATATTCAAATCAATCAAATCAACGGCCCGTTACAGTCTGCTTCAGCTTCCTCCACTTAAGTGGAGGGTTTTGCCATAATCTCCACGCTTGGCAGGCGGGTTGGAGATCGCAGATTAAAAGGTTACTGTATCAGAGAGCGCTGCTGCCCGTTCCCTGTTCAATGTGTAGTCCCTAAGTCGCCTCTTACGACACCCACGAAGAGTAGAGGTTGGTGACAAATGTATTCTACTCTGCCGTCACCACACGGTGTTTGTCACTTAAAGCAAATTAGAGTAAGAATGAGAAGATAAGTTGTTCTTACTCCTATTTCAAATTTTAATCAACACAAAGACAAATTCTGTTTAAATTAAATTAACCATTAGCCGTCCAAAGTATTCTTGTTTCTGAAAATCCTAACTGACGAGGGATCTCTCATTACATCAGGTAGAATGACCTCCTAACGCCAGAACGTCACGGACAAGGTTCTTAAAGACGGGACAGTTTATAAGGGTCCCGTCTTGAAGGTAAGTTATATCATGAAGCTGTAAGTAATATCATGAAGCTGTAAGAAAGAAATTATCCCGAACACGATACTGAAAATATCTAAGTGAGAAGTAAGAAATCTCGGGAGGTAAACTGGGCCAAGTACTGTTTTCCAATTTGAATAGGGAACATGCATAAAAAAAAAATATTACAATTTTTTTATAGTTCATCTAAAAGTGTACAAAAATAGAATACTGGCAGTCAAAATAGAATCGAAATTGGTCGAAAAACAAACTAGTTATAACATTATTACATAAATATATCTGTCCCTCTTTACGAAAACAAAACTTTCTATGGTGGATGTATGGCCCGCGATACATATGACGTCACATGTGTCGTCGGACCTCTCTGTCTAACCATCAACTTTGAAGCCTTATAACTTTGTTTCTGAGCAAGATATTTGGAAAATTATTTTTATGTGTTTATCTGGAACTTGAAATATTTCTATCAATGAATTTCAAAAAAATGTGCATATTCCCTATTCATATTTGCATTTATTTGACTCTTTCACGGTGAAAAAAACATCGTGAGGAATCCCTGCGAAGAATTTCAATGGTGTGTGTGTGAAGTTGACCAACCCACACTGGGTCAGCAATGTCAGCATGTTCGACTGTGGTATGACGGAAGCTTGTAGCTGCTGAACCACAACCAGGGTTCAGTCCGAAGAAAATGAATTTATGTATTTATATATTATATCATCTCTCACTAGTCTTACAGTTTTAGGAAAATAGTAACATGGAGTGCTTAGGGATATTTACTGTTGGAGATCTGGATATGAAGTGAAGAATTTGGCAGAAAAAAGACAAAATCGAAACGTAAGAAATCTAAATTTGAAAATGAATTTAAAATGAAAGATAAAACTGCCAGCAAGAAAGGTTGGCAGTCATAAAACAGGAAAGAGGACGAATGCCTCGTTACAAGCTTAAGCCCCTCAGTGAGGACGTGTAAACAACAACAACGTGAATGTGTCCTAAATGGAATATAATCTAATACATTTTAAACTGTTATTCTGACTGTATTTCAATCAGGATTCATCTCCGCCCCGCACCGTAACGCGGCGCGACGTAACGACCCAGTCGACATGTGGAGCATAGTACGCAATTGAACCAACAAAAATACCCATTATAATCAGTGCTGCACCGATTCCGATAGGGTTTGTATCGATCGATAGAAGAAAATACTGACCAGGATATAAAAAAAAAAAAAAAATTTCAGTCCCGGGCGCAGCCGGATAGAAAATCTAGTATTATATAAAACAAAGTCAGGTTTGTTCGAACACTTATAAACTCGAGAAGTTAAATAGTTTTTGATTTGTTGTATTTGTCTCCGTCCCAAATAGCAGAATAACTATTAAAAACATTGGAAAATTGACGAAATGTAAAATAAAAGAAAAAACATTTTCCCATACAAAATGTACATGGGTTTCGTAACTGTCAAGTAGGTCTATAGGAGGGTAGGTAGGGTAGGGGTAGAGTAGGTGTTGGGTAGGGGTAGGTGTAGGGTAGTTTTTGGGTAGTTGTAGAGTAGGGTAGAGTTGAAAAATGGCAGGACAACGTCTGCCGGGTCAGCTAGTATATCAAATATATTCAATTTAAATCACTCCAAAAGACACATTGATAAAAAACAGCATGTGTTACGTTTGGGGTTGAAAAAAACATTCTCCAAATTCGCAAACTCGATGCAAATTAATTCATCCCACAGGGCCAACCCGAAATTAACATGATATGCCCTGAAATTCTCGCTCTATTAACTTTGTTTACCATTCTAGTTTTACCGACGATCCACTTCAATTTACATTTATTTACTCAATTGCTTAGGGTCGGGCCACACTTATCGACGGCGATAGACGGTTTGCCTATACAAAACGCGCGCGAAGTATGGAAAACCTTTCGCATCGAAGTATGGAAATCCTAGCGCATCGGACGCGGCGAATGATGCGAAAGGATTTCCATGCTTTGCGCGCGTTTTGTATAGGCAAACCGTCGATCGCCGTCGATAAGTGTGGCCCGACCCTTATTCAATATTAAGATGTTTTAGAAACGTGACGGAACAATAAATGGACTGTAATAGTTATAAAAATAATAAAAATCACGCAAGGGTTAGGTAATAAGCGTGTTCTCTTAGATAAATGAAAGGCTCGCGCGGCGCTCGCCTAGATACCGCGCTATCAAAAAACAACAGCTCCGTGAATGCGGCAACTCAATGTCAAAGTGTGTTTATGATAATTTGGTGGATGCAAGCGTACGTGAAGAATTTTGCTGCAAGCTGCTTAATTGTTACCCGAATGAAGGGAAATTATTTTATGCAATGGGTTAGTAAATAAATAATTGGTTGTATAATGTAGAAAGTAACTGAAAATTTAGCATTTAGCTCGGGTACGCCGAATTCAGCGTAATATTTGTTGCCGCATTTACAACTACGCCGCGCCGCCGTATCTAGGCGAGCGCCGCGCGAACCTTTCATTTATCTAAGCTTGTGCTGAACGACAGGAAAAATATGAGTCTAGAATATATAAAACTGCCAGCTAGTTACCAACAGCATCTACAAAATGTAATAAAAATAACAAATAGGGGATCGGACTACTTTTTTTATTTTATAAATCCAAACTTCTTAGTTTCTGCTATCGAACACTAAAAGAATTTTTGCTCTATCTTTAAAATTGACCGAGTTATAAAGGTTTGAAATTCAAGATTAGGCAGAGAGGCACATACCCACTTATGACGTCATTTGTTAGTAACGCCATATAATCTCCATACGAAAAATCGTTCTTGAAAGAGACAGACATATTGAAACTTTAAAAAATCACTGTAAATTCGTTTTTCAACCGATTCTGTTTTTTTCTTCACGAATCGTCTGCTACTAATTTATATTTTAAAATTAATTAATAAATTATGGTAAATTTAGGAACAGTCCGATCCCCTATTATCAATGCTGTGTACTCGGAAGGCTAGAGTTATCGACTAATGTCACAGCTTCCTCTACAAACTTGGTGAGGAAATGAAGGAAATACGAAAGCCTCTCGGAAGGACACTTGACGGAAGCGTCAAATGTTCTTGACGTGGACGCGACACGTTCTATGTATCAAATATCAATAAAACGACTTATGGGCCCCGGAGACGGTCAAAAGGTTTGACTCAAACCTTACGTGTTGGATCAAACCGTTTGAGGTCGGTTTGAACGGTTTGTCAAACGGCTCTGCGCAGTCTGATTCTGTACGCTGTCGTAATTACACTTCTGACGCGTCAAACACAACAAAAATATGAAATTGCATCAAACATGCTTCAAACACGTAAATGTTTGACAAACCGTTCAAACCACCTTTGTAAACGATCAAAATGGTTTGAGTCAAACCAAACTTTACGTGTTTGAATCAAACCGTTTGACCGTCTCCGGGGCCCTTTAGGGACGCGGAGGCAGAAAAGAAGTGATATAAAAAGGGTGAATCTCTGAATATATAGGTTACATCATCATCATCGTGTGGGTCGACAACGGACTTCACAAAACCTATTTAAGCGATATAGGTTTCGCGCGTTAGCGTAAGTAACTGAAATATAAAAATGATTCCATTTAATTATACAACTATTTGCAGTAAAGCACAAATACAAATAGCAAACATAATACGAAAAATGCATTCTGCATGCACAGACAATCATGTTTAGTTGTCAAGCAAGCTACCGAATATAACGCTACATACAACAGACTTACATACATCGTCATCAGCTGCAATTATGTCCTCAATGATACTCAAGATGTCGAGAGCACAGATAATATAATCATCAACTGTATTATAACATACTGTATCAGAGAGCGCTGCTGCCCGTTCCCTGTTCAATGTGTAGTCCCTAAGTCGCCTCTTACGACACCCACGGGAAGAGTAGGGGTTGGTGACAAATGTATTCTCCTCTGCCGTCACCACACGGCATAATATAATAACTACGTTAAATTTTGCTGTGTTCCTAGTATGTCTTCGTGTCAAGGAAAAACAAAACGCTTATCAATCAACACACCAAAGATGATGAAACGTGGTTACGAAACTATTGCAACCAGGGACGTAACATGTTAGTGCTAATAACGCAAAATGCAATAGATTATAAAGAGGTTAATTTAGATTTATATTTAGCCTGTTGTGTCCCACTGCAGGGCAAAGGAGAGAGGCCTTTCTTTCATTCATCTCAGTTTTGGGCCATGTCTTGCCATTTAAGGGCGTCTAATTCGTCGCACCATCTCCTCCGTGGGCGACCATGACGTCTTCTGGTGTTCTCAAGGGCCCAGTCGGTGGTTAGTTAAATAGAAAAAAAGAAAATAATAATTAAAAAAAAAAAAAAAATCTGGACACAAATAACAATACTGCACCAAGATCTCTATCCATTAAGTGGCATTATCATTGCACAAGACATCTTTCCACAATGCAATCTAGTACACACTAAAGCGAGAGCTAGCGCGGTAGAGCCCATACAATCGCGCTAGATTGGATCATTGCGTAACTGCTACTGTTATCAACTCATATAATACCCCACCGAGGGGCTCGAGCCTACCTTGAACTAGGGTAATCACTAATTGGGTCTTGACCGTGCTGGCCCAGTGCGGGTAAGTCGACTTTATACAAGTAACTGCAGGCTTAACGTTGTTTTCTTTCACCGTAATGACATCGAAAAATACATAAATATAGGAGATTACACTTTGGTACGCGATGAGGTTCAAACCGGCAAATTCTGAACGGAAAACAGCAGCCCTAGCCACTACATCTCCGACGCTACCATTACAGAGTCCAAATTAGTGCACTAGCTTAATTAGTGCGCCAGTTGCCTGGAAGAAGTTGCTACCTTAACAATAAAGCGCTCTACTTCTTGACTGTATTTCAATTCTGTATATTTCTTGTGTACAATAAAGTGTAACCTACTATAATAATAATAATAAATGTATTTATTTTACTCCCTAATACAAAAACAAGAGACTGAAGGTAATACTAAAGGCAATAGTTACATTATTTGTAGTGGGAGTCAGGAGTCCAAACTAGGTAGACCCCGTGCGTGCTATGGAGCTCCTGGCCTCCACCTCTCAGACAAAAGATACAAAAATTTTAGAGATATTATGTAGTAATAAGGGTTTATATACCCCTTTTATTCCTATCACGGAGTTTTCAAATCCTATCTGATCCGGGTCATGATATGCGCTAGAACTGTGGCCCAGCCGCCGCCACGTTAGCCGCTGGCCGCACGATGAAGGTAGTAGAATGGTAGGTGGTTACTGGTTAGGTAGCGTGGCAGAAAACAAGGTCCAGTCGTGGGTACACGCGTATGGATAATTCCGAATCGTTGCACGAACGGTTTGTATTGGTAAGTAGGTTTAAAGGAACACTTTCAAAAAATTATATCGATAGGATAGCAAAAATACACTGTGGTCCGGATGGTAAATAGCACAAAATAAAGCCAATACATAATTTGTGGTATCAGTCTGGTGACTTGAGGCTCGGCTGGAGTATTAGTGTTAGGTGGAAATCGGTGGAATGCGGAAATTTTGATGAAAATGACAAAGCCGAAACGGATGGATTCGAAATTTGAATTTGATTTCATATGTTTTTTTTTTATTGAGTATTGTAAATAAATTTGTAAATGGATTATGAAACTGCCAGTACTAAAAAGTACTGGATTGCCAGTAACAAAATAGCAGAAGGTTGGATAGCAGCTCTGCTACAGAGCTGTGCGCACCTTTTTCCGGATCATAATTTTTCAAACGAGTATCGACGACACGTCGCTTTCATGACACAACACGTTTTCCCCATCGAGGTGGTGTTTGGGTAGAGGATGAGAGGTTTTGAATGGTGCCTCGTAATAAATAGGCCTGGTATTATAGGAAATCGATCAGATGATGTCGTATTTTCTGTAGAGAGATCAGTTATTTGCTGGAATGGAAAGGATGGGACGAATTACTTACGTATTACAATTTAAGATGTTGTAGGTAATGCGATACTGATTTATATTTAAGACTAGATTTCTTCTTTTCGAGTCGATTCGGTGACTATATGGTGGAGGACCAATACTCGAAAAAAAATATATAAGAAATTTTAATTTCTTTTATTTCTGTATTTAAATAACTAAATGAAAGAATAAAATAGAAAATAAGAAATAAAAAAATAAAAAACAAAAACAAAAACAGAAAGAAGAAATAAAAAAAATCTGTCGAGATTCGAAGACTCAAAAACCAAAACAGACTATGCATACTCGCGGTTTCCTGCGGTTTTGACTGAGCCATGGCGAAATTACCTTTCTATTTTTACTAAAAATCTAACCTAACTAGATCGATTTATCGCCCCCGAAATCCCTTATGTGCTAAATTTCATCGAAATCGTTGCAGCCGTTTCCGAGTTTCTTATTATATTATATAATATATATACACAAGTATCGTTTAAAGTTGTAAAGTAAAAATTGAAAATTTTAAATGTTATGCTATAAGCTTTAATTGCATGCTGTGATTGTCTTCAATAGAATGTACATTGACCTAATAGTGTTATGTTTATATTATTATGTTACTTTGTAATTTATCATTCACTGGCAGTTCTAAATAAATAAATAATAATAAATAAAGTATATTAGTAAAACCTCTCGAGTGGTTACTCCGTCTGCGAAATTTATGTTCTAGAAGATTTCCAAAATCTCAAAAAGTGTTTTTGACTTCACTAATCGAGTCAATTTGTACGAAAAAATAAACTGGTTGTGGAACCAAAGTCGTTCAATTTCGTGGGTCGAGCTACACCAGCCAAACTTATTTTGTTGTGTTTAACACTTTACCCGTAATTATGTGTGTTATTTACCTTATAAATGTATGTACTTTACGTTAGAGATTTTTTGTCGAATGGTCGTCAATGGCCTCGATTCGGGATGTCATGCTCTAATTCTAATCTTAAAATCCAGCTATCCTTTTCGTTTTAATGACCAATGAAAGAGAGGTAATGAACGAATGATATTAATTAAAACGAATGATAACCTAAAATAGCATAGCATAGCTGTCAGTTTAAGAGATTTTTAAATCGCATGTTTTAAGTGCTCTCTAAAATTGTGCAATCGACACGGTCATAAGGTTCAAATTCGATGTTTGACAGCTCTAATATTAGAATGGCCATCTCCTGTCCCTTTTCAATCTTTAAAAGGTAAAAAGGACAGACTAACTTAAATTAAGGATTAGAGCGTGACAGTGTGAATCGGGGCCAATGCCACATTTTCAGTGACAACACATAAATACCCTCACTACAACTACTCTACAACTCAGGCGATCAGCTCTTGAAGTACCTATTCACGATTCAATCTGCTACACAACAGAAAACGTTGCAGCGACTATGCGCAATAAAAAGAGGCGCTACTATTTTATTTTTCCTTTGCATAGCTGCTTCTCTTTCTATTGTACAGTAGTGTATAGTGAGTGGGCACTTTGAACCAACCACACAGCCCCAGTGCTGATTCAACTTTACAGAGAATAGAACCTTTGAATTGCATCGCAAACATGTGCGTGCATGTTTCCTCCCGATGCAAATGTTTATCTTCCTAGTATTTTCACAAACGTTCACTATATTTTCACTATCTTTTACTGAACTCCTTCTTGCTTTCAAAATATACTTGGATATTTTATTGCATACGTGAGTTGCAGTAACTGAGTAAACCCAGACGTACTTATAAAGTTGATTCGTCTAATAATCTTTTGGCACAAGAGCAGCAATAAGTTAGTTTCTAATTTACTTGAGGAGTAAGTTAGAGATAAAATTAAAAAATGGTAAAAAAAAATCATTTTTTCTTATGTAACGAACGCGGTTTTAAATATTTTATAATATTTTGTTACTGCATATGCCCTTGCTCATGTTGTAGACTTAAATTATGACTGCAGTAGGTAGCCCCGCATTTTTAAGGCTTTTTTTAATCCAAGTATTTATCATTTTCCTTAAAATCCAGTCCCAAATTCTCAGCAGTGGATTTAGCATTATTTATTACTAAAGACTGAGAGCTAAGTTCTTTCAAAGGTAACTTTTCTAAAGTACATGATCCTAGATGTCACTAAGAATTATCGTTGGGATTTGAGTCATTTCTTTCTTGGTTTCCGTTAAATAATGGCATTACCCTGTCAGCAGATTTTTATTTATTCAAATCAATCAACGGTCCGTTACAGTCCACTGCTGGACTATGAGCCTCCTCCACTTAAGTGGAGGGTTTTGCCATAATCTCCACGCTTGTCAGGCGGGTTGGAGATCGCAGATTAAAAGGTTACTGTATCAGAGAGCGCTGCTGCCCGTTCCATGTTCAATGTGTAGTCCCTAAGTCGCCTCTTACGACACCCACGGGAAGAGTAGGGGTTGGTGAAATGGTGACAAATGTATTCTACTCTGCCGTCACCACACGGCGGACTCTTTTATTCACGGAAGACTCTTTTATTATCTTTAAAAGCATACTCACGATTTATTTACATCGAATAAAACGAACATGAATTATATTATTGAAACTATAAAACGTTGAGGAAATAACGTAACCGATGTTCAAAGTAATGAATCCACGACCTTTTGTTCAGAAGGCAGCGCTCAAAACCACCACACCAACGCTTTTCAGCAATCAAAAACGCTTACAAATAAACATCTTTTCACTGTCAGACACGCATAAATAAAATGAATAACACGAAATGACTACGGGGTTTCTTCCGTAGCTTTTAAACTAATTAAAAACGTTGTTACTGAATCAGCCATTAAAGATTTAAACCCCGGTATCAATACAGGATGTAAACATGTTAAAAGGTGGTCTTTTATTTAACAGGATACTGAAAGCTTGCTGAAAGAACATTCATATTTAAGATATGGATGTAAATATATGTTAATGAAGGATGATTCAAAGCAGGATGCTACGCACTGTAGATAAAAAAATACGTTACAGATGTTACAGTCAGCCATCCATCCCGGAACTTAAAGGAAAGAAAGGAAGAAAACAATTTATTCCCTATAAGTTACAAAAACACAGAAAATTAATAATAATAAAGCAAAAATACCAAGTGTGCGTATTTAATTATTTATTACTATCAATCAGCCTATTGAAGATGTCCCCACATATTTATTATTTATTTATTTATTATTTATTATTTATTATTATTGCAGTCCACTGCTGGACGTAGGCCTCCCCAAGGGCACGCCAAAGCGCACGATCACCCGCTTTCCTTCTCCAGCTAGTTATCTATTACTAACCTTAGATTAAACAAGAACTAAGTTAGTCCTGTCATCTGTATAATTTGAGAGTGAAAAACGCACGAGATTAAGTTAAATTCACAAGTTTGTTCTTTTTTTTTGAGAAAGCACTTCCCTTTTCCTTTTTTTTTTCATAGAATGCTTCTTTCTAACATCCCGCGCCTGTAAACGTAACCTTGGGAGTACCTAACGATATGATACAGAAACGGCCGTAAGTGAAGTGATCAAGCGTAGAATATCTGCTGCGGATGAAGCAATTAGCCAACCGAGGTAATTAGTGACTTGCGGATCCTAGCGCTTTGTATTGCAAACTCTGATTTATTGCGGAAAATGTTTGGGTGACGTCTGCGCACATTGAAAGACTTTTCGACAAACGAATATACTATGGTTCGCAAAGCCATACCAAAGAGGTAGCCTTCTTTCTTTGCCTCAGTCACAGAATATAAAAGCACTAGCTTTTAGGGCATACTACGCGATTTGGAGGAAATATGGTACGCGAGGTCGACACAGCACAGGTTTTCCTTTTGTTTCTTTGCTGTAAAAGTTTTGGCTAAGTGTTGAACGACCGACCGCCTGCCTGGCGTCAACTTTAGCTTAGAAAGGGTACTAGGTATATATGCCGTACTTTTATGTAGATAACACTGAGACAGAAGTCCTTTACGACACCCATAAGAAAATATGGGTTGGCCTTATTTGGAACCATAGCTGTGGTTTGTTATGTTACCAAGCCACACACAGCTCACATTTCGAATTTTTGATTTCACATATAAGACAAATAATAAAGGTAGTGAACCTATTCAAAACACAATAAAAATCTATAAACTTGATGAAATTTTACTTAAATGTCTGCGATCATTCACATCTTGTTTACTAGATCTAAAATGATTGAATGTGTTCTTGAAACAAATATGCGGAGTAATTTTTCTATTCTAGAGTCCACAACTTTGCATTTCAATAGCTGAAGGTAGCGTAGAGGACGAAAAATGTTGAGCGAATCGTACACAATGAAGCGAAGCTTATAGGAGACTAATTACCTATATAGAGGTTTGTTTATCCAGTTCAATACGTAAATAAGATTCTTAAGCAGTCTACTATACTATGCAGAAAAATTATCGAGTTATTTTGAATGTCGTACGAAAAGAGCATCCCTGAGCTGCTCTTTTAATAAAACTTGCATCTTATTTACAAACTGTCCAAGTGCTGTATGTTACAAATCTACAGGAACGAGAATAAGCTTGATTTGGTAACTATTTATATATATTATTTTGGACTGCATAATTTGGTTTAGCACGCTCTGTCGCGAAGGTTTGGCTTCAGCGTGCTAGCCCACAATCGTAAGTTAATAGTTAAAGATGAAAGCAAGAGTTCACAATTATTATTTTTTACAATTGCGGCTTGTAAATCTCTGACGATTGATCCAGTTCTCGTGTTCCGTAATTCAAAGTAAGAGCGACGTGCGTACTGAGTAAATTTTATAAACACTTGTTAGACAAAATGACTGTGATTATCCACCAAAAAGTATGACGCAATGTAAGCTGAAAACACTGTGCAGAACCACACTCACTGTAAAAAAAAACATGTTATCTTAATCAATCACACGAGTAGTAAAAGCAGACTCACCTGGACCTGGAACATGGATATGGTGTCGTCCAGCATCTGAACGCGCACGGCGAGCATCTTGCCGCCCTTCTTGGGCGTCGCGGGGGGGGTTCGCGAACGCTCCCCCCGCTCCCCCGCGCCGTCCACCCCCGCCGGCGTGCTTGCCGAATGGTGCATACGGCCTGTGCACAACAATACACGTGAAGCAGCTATTCTACATCAACATCTTCAAGAGGATACTTTATGTCGTCTGATCCTCAATTCGTAAGGCTTGATACTTGTATAAAGAACCCATAGAAGAACGAAGTATATTTTCCCGCCTAAAACAACTTTTCAGATCATACATAAATAAATTAAAAAAAAATAAAGAAGAAAATAATAATAATAATAGGGAAGATTCCCTACCACACGGGAATTACCTCCGTAAGGAGAGAAAAAACAATAATAAATTCAAATAACAATAATATGTAGCTCTTAATAACCACCTACACAGAATTAGGAAGATCAAGACTTGGCCCAGTGTAAGTTGGTCGATTTCACACACAACCTTTGAAATTCTTAAGGTTTCCTCTTGATGTTTTCTTTATCCATAAGAACGTCGGATAAACTTACATATTAATTAGAAACTCGAAAACACTCTTGCTCTTCATAAGAACCTAAGATTTGACTGCATTGGATCCCAATCTGCCTAGTTCATAGGATAACACAGGTCATTCTACTATAATAAGAAACTAGTTTTAAGTAATGTTTTTTTTGTTTATGTTTGTTGTTTGTAATAAAAAGTTTTAATTTAGGACACTCATTATTTTGACTAATAATCCTGTAATTGTAAACATTGAGTTCTTTTTCTCTGTTCACTTTTCAAATTGCATAAGAATATAATTAGAAGGTGTTGTGAGATTAAGATTTTCTTGGCAATCTTAAAAATATAAATAGTAATGCAACAAGAAAATTCAGTAAAAAACCACTACGAATTAGTTATACCTTTGACTGGTGACTGCAGCAATAACTGGTCATGGTTCTTTTAACAAACATCTATATGTCCTAGGTGTTACTGACAGCCCCCTTTGCAGAGCCTGCTTGGAGGCAGAAGAGAGGCCGCTCACGTCCTCATGGAGTGCACGGGAGTGGCGGACTACAGGGCTAAATACCTCGGTCAAACGAGGGACCTTCCAGGGATAACCGGTAATGTAAAGGGCCTACTGGGTTTCCTGGAAGAGTTGGGTTGGCTCGAATGACACCGCATTCCCACCCACACGCAAAATAGGCGCATTTGACGTCGAGTTGCGGAAACCAGCCCGTCATGACCAATGACCAATGACCAATAGTTATACCTTTAAGGTAACAATTAAAAGTGAGCTAATTATCCAGGGTGTGTTGTAGGCGAAGCTGATAAGGTAAATTATTTAAAACAATAATTAAAATTATATATGACTAGCAATAATTCTAAAAATCTTATGTCATACTAAATGCAGTTATTATGTGAATAAATGGATCCAAAGTATGAATAATGGTTGGATGATGACAATGATGGATGACTGAGTCAATGAGGTCATCATGGTATTGTGTGGGTACAAAATATTATGGGCATTTATATCTACCAGGCACCTAACTAAGATTATGTGAATTATACAAAAAAACAAAAAACAAAATTCCCAAACAAAAAATTGTGTTCAAAGGGTTTGAAAGATATTTAGTACTGTTATCAACTGTTATCTTACACAATATTTTTACATATTTTAGTACGTTTAGAGTTTTCTACAGTAAATACTCCATAAATTTAAAGAAAAATAAACAAATCAGTTGCAAGCTGTGCTGTGCTGGGTGTCTGTCTATACTTGCCTTTAATAATTTTATAAGATATTTGTGCAAGAATCTACAAGCAGTTTGAGCAACCAACAAAAAGGAAGAAAACATCTACAGTTAGAAAAAAGAAAACTGGATTAACTAACTACGCAAGATACTACCGTCACTCACCAGGCAAGGTGTGGTATCCTATAGTGGACAGATGTCCGGTGGAGTTGCAGCTACCGGGTGGTAGGTCTGATTCCATCATACTGCTTTCACTTCCCGCAACTCAAATTGTGATTTGCAAACAGACTGGCTTTTTGCCATTTTTATTATTAAATTATATAAATGCAGACTTGTTTTGTGTTGCTCTTCCAGTAATGTATTTTGTTATCTGTGGTCAAAAGAGATCTTTTTAAATTATTAATTAATTAGATTAAAAGAGTAACTGTTTAAAGATGGTAGTTTGTATTATTTTCGAGTTTGATTTTTAAAGATTAATTTTAATTGTTTTATTTCGTAAGTAGATACTAATTCATTTTACTGGGGACAAGATAAAAATGATAGTAAACACTGTATATATAAATAAATTAATTTTACATAGGTAATAGATTCTTAATCTCTATCTTAAGAGGGTTTCTGATTGTGACATTAACAAAAATAATCAACATATATTTTTTAACATTAAATATTTTTTATGAAATCATCTATTTTAAAACTTTTAAGTTAATTATATATTATGATTTTGACACAGTACTGAGAAAAATAAATAGAATAACTCTTTATCACAGCACAAAACAGGATATGGCCAGGTGATAACAGTGCTAAACAACCTAAGTACTTTTACCTATTCATAGAAAATCTCAGAAACCAAGTTGAATATTTATAAGACTATGCAGTAGTATGCAAAGTTCCTTGCCCTACCTCATCCTATGACATTTACAGCTGTGTACTGTTGTGCAGGAGACAAACAGAAATCTATGCTCATCACAAGGTACAGTAGCACTGTAGCTACTACACTTCCAGCACTTTAGAATGGCGTTGTGGCCGCCGCCAAATTAAGTTATTGCACTAGCGATGCAAACCGGTAGCGCCCTACTTACACCCTCAGACATAAATAGTTAACTTCGATGCAATAACCAGAAAATAGGTCAACGGCGGTGTGCCCCGGCCGCTCCGAGAGAGATGAACGTACAGCCTCCAACATCCCCGTCGGATCAAAACCTAATAAGAACCCTTGCAAATTTAATTACAAACCAACAACAACGCCTCTAAACTCTCGTGATTTCACAGAATAATTCAACCCTCTAATTTTCCTGGCTTCGTACATCATAAAACATTACTATAAACACATCTTATCTTACTTTCTAACGTGTGGAGATGAAGGAGAGGACCGACAACGCAGAAACCCCGACTCCCAACTTGTCAACTGCCAGGATCAAGTCATTGATCTAATTGGTCTTCTGGAACTGCATCACTTTATTACACTTTTGGCACTTCACGAGCACTTACATAAAACTTTTGGGTGTATTTTCAATTACAATGTCTCAGTTCAGTCTATTTTCTGTAAATATTCACAGAAAAAACGCTCTACGCACCCAGCGAGCGTAAAGCAGCCATATTTATTTACCTTTACTGTGTTGCCATTTTTAACCAAAAATATTCTACCGTTATGTCAGATCAGGCAGAACTGTCAAAAAACCGGTAAATATAAAAAACCGATACCGGAAGTAGCACAAAATCAAAAGAAAAAAAATCTAGTCTTTGCTTATCATATACTCTTTGCAATCAGCTCAAATCAGCTGTCAAGCTAGCCAGACGAAGTTCGTTCGTGTCGTGTTTACAGAAAATTGTTTTGATTACGCTTATCTCTTCATTGAACTTATTGTTTTGTGTACATGATCAAATAAAATGCTCTAGTTAAAACATTTAAAAACAGAGCAATCATGGAAACGACCCCGTTATTGTCGAGGCCGAAGAAAAGACATTTTTGGTCAAGGTAAAAAATCTTCATAGCACAACAATGTTTTCTTTGTTTGGGGCTAGTTCTGATATTATGGTACTAATTGCAGGGTTAAATTTTCAACTTTTCGTAAGAAGGAGTTGACTGCAAGAGTGGTACAAGTTGGACAATTGCCTGAAGAAGAATATCCACCTAATTATGTTTGCAACCAAGTAAGAATAGAAACATCCTATTTGACCTCGTTTTTATTGCTCTCAAAACGCTATCTAATTATAATAATGCTCATTCAAGTTATACATAATTCAACAGTTTAGTTTCTTAAATTAGCCTTGTTTTCTGCTAGTAAAACCTTATCTACTAGGATGCTTATTGATAACATGTAATTTTAATTTCTTATTTTTGGAAGTGTTTTTATTTGCGTTGATTAATTAAATTCTAGTGTTATTACTAAGACTACTCATTAAACTTAATCTTAATGACTGAATAAACAGCATGTTTATGGGCACACAATAAAATTGTTTTGCTTAAAAAGTGGTCTGTATTAAATACAACGAGAAACCTATATAAATATGAGACAAATGCATTTTTTAGTTAATTATATCTACTACAATAACAATTTTTTTTTTTTCTTTAATCCTATCAATATTATTACAGTCATTATTCTTGTTTATTTATTTTTACCTTGTTATTACTAGCTTATTAGCTTAGAATGAAATCCAACAAAACCTATAATTATATTTATTCTTCAAAAAATATGAACCGTAAAAAATATTTTTATATTTTTTAGAAATATAACATCATCACATTCTTCCCAATGGTGTTGTATGAACAGTTCCGGTTCTTCTTGAACTTGTATTTTCTGGTCATGGCCGTGAGTCAGTTCATTCCCAGCATCAGGATAGGATACCTTTATACCTACTGGGGGCCACTCTGCTTCGTCCTAGCAGTTACGCTGTTCAGAGAAGCCGTGGACGACTTTAGAAGATATCGGTAAGAGTTTAATTGTTTTTCTTATTAAACACTGAATAAATCTTTGGTAGTGCCTTCATATTATGCTTGTTTTTATTATTATTATTTTATAATTTGGAAATAGTTGACCATTCAAATTAAAAATCTATGTCTACATCCAACATACATGCCACTCTCTTCTCCTCCGTCATACACAGGACACAGTATTTAGGACTTATTTAATGTAGATACATCTTATGTTAGCTACAATTATAATAGGTACTTTACTACTACTGTAATGGAGAACACCGATAGGATCTTATTTCACATTAAAACATGCCTTATATTAAAGTTTATATCATGTATATTACATTACTTTTTATTTCACTTCAATACATGCAATATTACCAAAGTTATGACCGCGAGAAGTTCCGAGCGTGTGGCGTCATATGCAGGCGGTTGCGGGCGGTGTAATAGGAACGTTGCGTGCATATGACGCCAATATGACGTCACAGCTACCACTAGCCTCGTGCGGAAGTGTGCACTTTGATCGTTAATAACTCAGTCATTTTTAAAGATATTAAAAAAATAAAAATACAGTATTTTTGTATTTTTTTATAGAACATTTTGGCATTTTCAGCTAAAATCGTTGGTCAGACCCATTGAGTCCAGTTTGTATCATGTGGGATTTCCCACATCAACATTTTTTTATTGGCACTTGTAAGATAAGACAAGTTATTCTGATCGTCCCACATACATATTTAGCACGCATCTACCCTTTAACCTCTAGTGAGTCACTTACATATTTTCTTTATAAAAAACTCTAGGTCAAAAGTCTCGGTTGTGATAAGTTTATTGTAACTATTTTAGGACTTTGTTTTCACTAATGCTTCAAATCTTTGTACTGCTGTTGATTCATTCTTTTTATTTTTAAAAGAGGAAATACTTTACAGGAAAAAATACATGAATTAATTCATAATTAATCTGAGGAATGGTACATACAAGATTGTTTTAAGAGGACTATTTTTTGTCAAGTTAACTAACCAAAATGTGTTTCCATGTGGAGAAGAACATGCCAAAGAAACTCCACCAATGTTGTATCTTTTGCATTTTCTTATATAAATTATTGTTTACTAAAGTGCAAATTAATAAAAGCTGTTACATCCAGGATTATGATTATTGTGACATTATTATTAGTATAAAAGATTATAATGTTAAGTTTGAATTGTGTAGAAGTTGGTTTAGCATCTCTACTCAATTTATTAGGTACATACAAGCTGCAAGATGAATAGAATAGAACCAAAATATAAATTAGAATTACAGGGAACCACCACAATTTTTTTTATAAGAATATACACACCATGTGTTTTAAAAATCTTTTAACCCTAAGTAATTGATTTTTAAGTGTATTCTTGGAATTTAATATATTACACTCTTTCTGTTTTAAAGAATATTTTTATTTCCAACAGGAGAGATAAAGAAGTGAACCGACAGCGCTATGAACGGATAGTCCTAGACCAGACAGCGGATGGCTACCGTCCTTTCCAAACAGAACAAGTAGCTGCATCAGCTCTTCGTGTCGGGGACGTTGTGATGCTGCACAAGGGACAGAGAGTGCCCGCCGATATGATATTGTTGAGAACCAACGAGCTGATGGGCACGGTGTTTATAAGGACAGACCAGCTGGACGGAGAGATTGATTGGAAATTAAGGTAATATATATAAGGTGTAAATAAATTAGCTGACACTATTTTAAAGGATCATCCGACAGCCTATGTTTCTTGGGGAAAGTTGTTCAGTTTCATGTGTAGGTTGATCCTTTAAAATAGTGTCAGCTAATTTATTTACACCCATGAGTTTTCCTGTAACATTAATTTCCCTATTTCATTTAAGTTGATACCTACAAAATCATTAATGAGAGTACTGATAACATTCATTTATAACTTTTCAATAGTTTGCTTTAATACAGTTCTATTCTATCCATAATAATTGCAGTTCTCATTTGTGCATCATTTTTAATCATCTCCCACGCACGTTAAATTTAGCTTTATTAGTATCCTAGACTGTGGCGTAATTTTTGAGTCACAGAGTGATAAACAACACTAATGCACGCAAGTTGTATAGAAACCGAGATAAAAGTAGGGTAAGTATTTGCTAGTCTATTCTGATAGGCAAAGGCTTGATCGACCTGGTTCAGGGTATATGTTTTAAGATTTTCGTGGTTGTTCACTACACTAACATTCTCACAATTCGCGGGTTTGTTACCACGGTTATATTTAATATTGTTACCTCGATATTTCGGAACGGTTACACGCTCCATGGTCACGAGTAGACTGGTGTGGCGAGTGGACTGCATCTAAGGACAGAAATATCTGTCTACCCTCCTTCGGACGCGGCGACTATAGTAGACACAAACCTCTCGATATGGTATGAGCTTTACCAGTATGAGCTGATAGTTTTTAAAAAATTTAAGCACGGACCAGCAAAGACAAACTTCTATTAAAGACTATTCTATGTAAGACTTCATACTAGGAATAATCGTCTTTTGCCTGACATTATGATTCTATCTCTTTTTCAGAATACCTCTCCCTTCAACTCAAAAACTACCTACTGACGCCCACCTGCTAGACATTAATGCCCAGATCTTCGTTGAGAAGCCGGAGAAGGACATACACTCGTTCATCGGAACTTGCACTAGACTGGACGAAGAAGAGAGTGACTCTTTGGACATTGAAAACACGTTATGGAGCGGCTGCGTTGTCGCTTCGGGACAGGCGACTGGTTTAGTAATCTATACAGGTAAGCATTTCTTTATCAACACCTCATATACGACATATGAACTGGCATTTCTATATACCAAGGTTACTGTTTTCGCCAATCACACTTATATTCATCAACAGCTCATATACGTCCCCACCGAGGGGCTCGAGCCTACCCTGAATTAGGGCGATCAGACCTTAGTCGACCACGCTGGCCCAGTGCGGATTAGTCGATTTCACACGCAACCTTTGAATTTCTTCGCAGGAGTGTGCAGGTTTCCTCCCGATGCTTACCTTCACCGTAAGAGCGTCGAATAAACGCGCATATGAATTCGTAATTCGAAAATACATTGGTACGTGAATTTCCGGACGGAAAACAGCGGCCCTAACCCACCGACGCTCTTATAAACTGTTGCATGTTTCATCTTGATACGTTGTATTAATTATTTTTAAAATATAGATTAGTAGCAGAAGATTCGCGAAGAAAAAAACAGAATCGGTTGAAAAACGAATTTACAGTGATTTTTTAAAGTTTCAATATGTCTGTCTCTTTCAAAAACGATTTTTGGCATGGAGATTATATGGCGTTACTAACAAATGACGTCACAAGTGGGTATCTTAAAGACCTCTTTGTCTTTTGCTCTGATATTCTTGAAAAAAATCTCCGTTCGTCTAAGAACCTTTCTCTTGCCACTCCTTCTTCCTCCACTGATTTTTATGCTAAATCCTTTAGAGTGCAAGCCACCAGCCTTTGGAATAAACTTCCTGAATATATCCGACGCGCTCCGTCGGCCGAGTCTTTCAAAATGCGTGTCAAAGCGCATTTCCTAAACTCCGTCTCCTCATCCTAATTATTATATTTATTTCTTTCCTTTCACTCATATCTATATAAATAGTGATAAGTATATATTAGTATATTCATATGTTATATATTATATATATATCTTTTATATATTTATTTTTTATTTTAGTAAACTTATATGTAACGTTCTATGTATTTTAAGTACTGATATTTGTATGTAGTTTATTATAGGAAAGTAGCCACCAACCCGCTCTGCTCTTTCTCTTTTTTACCGCTTTTTCTTAACCAAGGGTTGCCTGGAAGAAATTGCTACCTTAGCAATAAGGCCGCCTAATTGACTCAACTAACTGTAAAAATGTTTTCTTGTAATTTTGATTGGTGTCAATAAAGAATATTTGTATTGTATGTGCCTCTATCTAATCTTGAATTTCAAACCTTTATAACTCGGTCAATTTTAAAGATAGAGCAAAAATTCTTTTAGTGTTCGATAGCAGAAACTAAGAAGTTTGGATTTATAAAATAAAAAAAAAGTAGTCCGAACCCCTATTGCAGGCACAATAAATAAATAAATAAATTGTCTTCTTTAGGCAGCGAAACCCGCAGTGTAATGAACAACGCGGCCCCGCGCTCCAAGGTGGGTCGCATCGACCTGCAAATCAACGACTTGACCAAAGTTCTGTTCGCGGCGACTCTGTTCGTCTCCCTGCTCTTGATCGTCCTGAAGGGGTTCAACGGGCCCTGGTACGGGTTCCTGTTCAGATTCGTGCTGCTCTTCTCCTACATTATACCTATCAGGTGAGTGCTAGAATACTGTGATAAGATTTCTCTGTCGCGTTTGTCTCCCTGACAAAGTCTGAGGGCAGGGCTTTTTTTTAATGTAAAATAGGTTCGCGTTTGACCACAGCCTCACCTGATGAAAAGGATGGCTGAACTCCGTGACTTAATAATCTGACTATTCACAGACTACTTGAGGACAGATATTTATTTATTTGTTTATTAATAATAGGAAGACCAACAGCTAAAGCTAACTTAATAGTAAATACATGTAGGTACGATATCCACGGAAATAGATTGCTTGAATAACAGGCTATTTCAATTTGCATGTTTTTTGTAAATTATTTAACACTTGTTTTGCACTTACCCATAAAAAAATTAACGACGAAACTAAGAGACGTAATATTCTAAAGTTAATAAACGATCCATTTATTTTAGGTTCTGTTGTTAACGAAATAATACCGTTTGGTTTACTAAAAAAAAAACCGACAGCGTAAAAATTTCAAACTTAATTAATTTGATTAATGACTTAATTAATAAATGAACTGAATTTTCTATTTTCTTTGTTTTGTTTTTAATTATCGTGGTTGATACTGTTCACAATTAGCAGTCGGAGGCATCAAATATTCACAATATGTTCCATCGTAGCGTTTTTGTGAATTGTGAATGTGTTTCTAAAGCAGTCGGGTAAAAAAAAACAAGTATTATTTAAACATTTCTTCCAGTCTCCGAGTGAACCTGGATATGGGCAAAGCGTTCTACACGTGGATGATCCAGCGGGACTCGCAGATCGAAGGCACCGTCATGCGGTCCACCACCATCCCCGAGGAGCTGGGCCGCATTCAGTACGTGCTGGCTGACAAGACGGGGACGCTCACCAAGAACGAAATGGTGTTCCAGAAACTGCATCTAGGAAATGCGCTTTTTGATAGAACCAACTTTCATGAGGTGAGCTCATTTCTTATAATAGTGTACCAAATTGGTACACTGGGTTGGTATTGGTTGGTTGGCCATTGGTGCCTTATTGGTGTGGTATTGGTAGGTCACCTTAACTTAGTACGAGTTTGAGTTAACCAATCACAGTGATTCAAAATATTGGGTTATGATTTCTCAAAAATTATTAATATAAAATGTTTTCTTAAATCTCTCTTTAAATCAGGTGGAAGCCCTACTCACGCAGTACATAACAAACGACGCCCCGTCATTGCCCACTTCGCCCACTGGTGAGGCCGGTCCGCTGGCGCCCACGCCGCGGCAGGTGTGGGGGGCGGTGCTCGCGCTGGCGCTGTGCCACAACGTCACGCCGGTGTATGAGGTGCAGGAGACCAGGGACAATGATGATGAACAGTCGGGTGAGTCTAACGTAACGAGCTGTGTGCCCATACTAACATTTATTCATAAAATTGTCAAACAATGTACGTACATACATGGTTCAACTCACATAGTACTATAGTACATACATAGCTAATAAAGCTGTCTGGTTTGTGATCGTCTATGTTGGTTGGTCTTGATGGAAACTGGTTGACGGCTGCCTCAACTGCAGCTGGCAATAATCCGATGACTTGTCACCTGCTGTCAACAACTTCTCATCTACAGCTGTTGAAACTCGTCACTTCTTCTTCCTAACTAATGGCGACACATTTCGCCAGTGTCTAGTGTTGACGACTTGTCCCCTAGTGTTGGCGACTTGGCACCTGATGTTGTCGACTTGTCACCGGCTGTCAACAACTTGTCACCTAGTGCTGTCGACTTGTCACCTGATTTTGTCGACTTGTCACCTAGTGCTGTCGACTTGTCACCTGATGTTGTCGACTTGTCACCGGCTATCAACAACTTGTCACCTAGTGCTGTAGACTTGTCACTTGATGTTATCGACTTGTCACCGGCTGTCAACAACTTGTCACCTAGTACTGTCGACTTGTCAGCTGATGTTGTCGACTTGTCACCGGCTGTCAACAACTTGTCACCTAGTACTGTCGACTTGTCACCGGCTGTCAACAACTTGTCACCTAGTGCTGTAGACTTGTCACCTGATGTTGTCGACTTGTCACCGGCTGTCAACAACTTGTCACCTAGTGCTGTCGACTTGTCTGATGTTGTCAACTTGTCACCGGCTGTCAACAACTTGTCACCTAGTGCTGTAGACTTGTCACCTGATGTTGTCGACTTGTCACCGGCTGTCAACAACTTGTCACCTAGTGTTGACGACTCGTTGACTACTGTTGACGCCTAGTCACTTGCTGTTGCTGTTGTCGACTTGTCGTCCGCGCGTCTCAGAGTCGACAAGTCACGAGCTCACGACCACACTCCACGACACGGTTGGAGAGAGACTACGCTGTACTACGTGGCACTGGCTTAGGCTCCGTGTTATTCGTTGTTCAGTGCAATAAAAATCGTTAGAATCCTTACATCGGCCCGAGTGTCTGTCTGTGTTTTAAATTTTTAGATGGTTACTTCTTTTTTCTTTTTTGTATGTTTTGTCTTACAGTAAATAAATGTGGTTTTTATTCTATTGTTATCTAGACATGGCCAGCTCAGTGATGTCGGAGTCTTGCGGAGGCGCGGTGCCGCAGCAACAACTGTGCGAGTACCAGGCCTCCAGCCCTGATGAGGTGGCGCTCGTCAAGTGGACTGACATGGTGAGTCATCAACAGCTCACATACGTCCCCACCGAGGGGCTCGAGCCTACACTGAATTAGGGCGATTAGACCTTAGTCGACCACGCTGGCCCAATGCTGGTTGGTGGACTTCACACACAACCTTTGAATTTCTGCGCAGGAGTGTGCAGGGTTTTTGGTTGGTCGTAATGCCGGCCAGTCGTATTGAAGAAATAAAATAACATGATTAGTATGTCGACATCGATTATGTAGGTCATAAGCAGGAAATGTTACTGTGAAATATGATGCCTAAAATTATTAAAATGCATTTTATCCTTTTGTTTTTTGCTTCAATACGACCAGGTTTC
Source organism: Carpatolechia fugitivella (assembly GCA_951230895.1). Taxonomy (NCBI): domain Eukaryota; kingdom Metazoa; phylum Arthropoda; class Insecta; order Lepidoptera; family Gelechiidae; genus Carpatolechia; species Carpatolechia fugitivella. The sequence goes on from OX579649.1 coordinate 3,804,277, forward strand.
ATTTTTGAACTGTATAGTATTTTTTTTTACTATTTATTATTTATTTATAATAGGAAGACCAACAGCTAAAGTTAACTTAATAGTAAACACAGTAGTACCAAAAAGCCATTTACAGGTCTCCACATGTAGGTAATGTAGGCTATGCAGTTTTTCTTATTTTATTTTATTTATTTGGCAAGTCATCAGCTAATTAACATAAATTACTTTAAAAAAATATGTATCAGACAGCTAATAATAGATTTGCATATATAAGCAACCACATGGAAAAAACGAGCATAATAATAATTAAACACTACAGCAGTAAAAAAATGTAACGAGACAAACAGCATTTCTTTCAAACACATTTCTTGTTACTTAGTGGGCACTGCAATGCAGCATAGTGCTGCCTTTTTTGCGGTGCGCGGAATGGAGCGCACGCTGTGCACGTTCATTATTGTATATTTTAATGTTATTTTATTTAGTTGAAAAAAAATCGCGAGATTTTAAAACTTTATTTTGTTGATGTGCCTTTTTAATTTTTATTTGATTTGTACCCACTGTGTGTGTTTTGTTTTGTGTACCGTCTTATTATGGGGAAACTTCTTGAGTTCATTTTAAGGGGAATTTTGACGACGACATATATTATTATTATTATTATTATTACTAAAATCGATGACATAGTTCCTAAAAACAGATCTTCGTATGTCTTATAGTTTCACTATCCCATACTGAGCGACGTAAACGTTACACCTGGGCCCCGTTTCACGAAGCAACAAGTTACAATTTGATATTCATTGCGTAGCCAATTCGCCTAAACTGTATATGTATACCCTTATCGTTTTATCTTTTTGTCTACGCAATGTACATCGAATTGTACTTGTAATTTGTATCTTGTAGCTTCGTGAAACGGCCCCCTGTATATTATAACTGGATTCCAGATGGGTGTATCGTTGTACCGTCGCGACTTGCACAACATATCGCTGAAGCTGCGCGCGGCCAACGAGATCATGCAGTTCACCATCCTGCAGATATTCCCCTTCACCAGCGACGCCAAGATGATGGGCATCATAGTGCAGGTGACGCGTTATACTTCCTTTTATTGAAGAAAATGATTTCCAAAAAAGACATGTTTTCCTTTTACAGAATCTGCCAAACTGCATGGCGGTTTATAGGCAGAATAGTACTCCCTTCTACATATCTCATGTTTACTGCACTAAATATCTATCTATTCTTTTAGATTCTATTCTATTGTTGTTATTCTTTTTATTTATTTTTTTATACATATGTTTTACAAAATTTATCTAGCAACCACTCACAAATTTTTTCGTAAAGTAATTTTTGGTAGCACATTTTAACTTGAAATCCTTAGACAGGTCATTATATATTTAAATCTGCGGTTAACTTTGTAACATTGTGAGATTTACTACTGCAAATCAAATAATGAAATAACGTCAAGGTAAAATGGTCCTTACAATAGGATAAAAGAGAATAAATAATGCTCTAGTGCAGTAAGAACATCATTGCGTGTTTTCTGCTATGTAAAATAGTACATTACTGCTGCGGCCGCAAAATTAGTTATTGTGTACGAGTCCAGCAAGAGTTATTGCGGCCGAGACTTGTATAGTGTTTTTCTCTGAAATATGCGAGGAAATTATAAAATACTTAAAATATTGTGGTAGGTTACCTTGGATTTAGATGTCTTCTTGTATCGTACTAAACTTATAAGTTCACTTTAACCTTTACTTTAACTTCTTGAACCATTCATTGTTATAATATTTCCCTAATTCAATGATTAGTTAACTTCATCATGTATTTATCATGAGTAAGGAAATAGTACGATAAAAATAAAAGAGACGAAAATTACAAACCGCCATATTGCATGCTTTTCTTTTTTTTGTTCTATGCCAGTGTCATAATATAGAGAATACAGCCAACTCCAATCCCTACGATTCGTGTAAGTAGTTCGGAAGTTGTCTGAGGAGCGGATTGAAGTAATACTTTTCAGCCCGGAAGGAGAATCACTTTCAACTGACAGCTGTCAAATTATTTAAAAAAACTGGTTCTAATTTCACATTTCTATTGAACTATGTTCCATCCAAGTTCCATCTTTCTATACAGCCACTCAATTATAGCGCAATGTTAAATTGAAATAACATAAAGTTAAGTATTAATTAAAGAATATATATTTTTTAAATGACTTTATTATAATTAACTTTCAACTATTTCTTTAAAATAAAATAGATTTGGGCAAAATATTTAACATTTTAAAAAATAAAAATATACGCTCAAAAGCTGGTCGGCACGGCCACAGCAAAAAATAAAATTAGACGGGAAAGCAACAATCCTATTATCATTTGTTTTTCGAGTTTTGTTTACAATGAGTTCATCTGATTCAGATATGGAAGTCACTCATTTTTTCTTTAGCGAATTCGTGTTTTTATTTTTACTTTCCTTGTATTCGTAATGAAAAGCACAGTGTTTACCTCTGGTTAAAGACTTATATAGTGCCTCGAACTATTAGGGCCCTCGCTACGCTCAGGCCCCAAACCCCGTCTCGGCGCTAAATAAGTTACTTTCACCTTTCGTATAACAATGTACTATTGCTGGCTTAGGCCATTGAGGGCACATTGCTGGCCGCTGTTTTGTATGGGGAAATGTTTCGTCCAAAAATGAGTTACTTCGCGTACTGTTTTTTGGCAGTAATGATCACATTTTCGAGCGTGTCGGAGAAATGTACATTAAATGTTTCGAGCCAATTGTATTCAAATTAAATCTAATCAAAAATATTTATTTCAGACTGCAATACAATCCATATAATGTATTAGTATAATGTAGACTTGTTCTATAATATTTTTATTCCATTTCTTTTGTTCATTCGCTAACAATGTACACATTGAGTTCGAAATAATTTTACATAAAAATAATCAAAAACATTATTAAATAGGCAAGTACGATCACCATAACTGAAAATTAAATGAACTGGAAGAAAATAAATCAATAATAATATTGCCTTTCAAAATCATACAACAACAATCTTGTTTTTATACATACAAAACAATCTATTAAAATGTTAAAAAGTGTACATGTTTTATAAATATTATTAATAATAAGCTAATCTTTCTTTTAACAGGAGGAGAATTCCGGCAAGATCAGGTATTTCGTGAAAGGGGCCGACGTAGCATTAGGAAGATTGGTAGACTCGGCGTGGCTTGGAGAAGAATGTAGGAGATTAGCAGCTGACGGACTGAGGACCATGGTCATCGCTAGCAGGGACCTCACCGCCGAACAGTACAAGGCTTTCGAGGTAAGAGAGAGAGGGAGCTATATGAGTGAAGAGAACAGTCGTTCTTAGTAGTACAAGACCAGTACAAGGCCTTCGAGGTAAGAGAGAGAGAGAAGAAGAAGATAAGAGAGAGACGCAAATTGCGTCACGCAAAACTGAGTTAATACACTGAACTAGTGCGAAAGTAAACAGCCTCCGTGGCCGAGAGGACGAGATTTCGCCGCTCATTACGGAGGTTCCGGGTTCGATTCCCGGTGGGTACACTGTCAAGCAAAAATATCTTTGTAAGACTTTTCCCAGTTTGGTTAGGACTTTGCAGGCTGAAACACCTGATTGTCCGAAAAGAAAGATGATTCCGTGCTTCGGAAGGCACGTTAAGCCGTTGGTCCCGGCTTACTAGTCGTTACACGAGCCATGTCAGTGGCCTTTGGCGGCTCTATAACACTGACAGGGTTTGTGAGGTCGGTTGTCGACCTTACAACCCACACGATGAAGTAGAAGAGTGCGAAAGTATTATCGTTGCTCCACCTAATTGCGGGGTATCTTTATGTTTTCCGATCTGCGGCATCCACCTTTGAAATCGTCTGTCATAAATTGTCATAAAGGTTAGGTTTAGAAGGCGGCTCCCATAGCTGGTTTTGTGCTCAAAAGATGTTTCTTTAATAAATGTTTGCTTTGATTTCTCTTAGTTTTTTAACACCCGTGGCGGATTGAGCAAAGCTTCAAGTGGCACTTAGACCACATATAAAAGTTATAATAAATAATGTAGTGTACAGTATTTGTCGTAGTTCATCACCAGATAACAAATTCTTTCTATGTGACGACTCCGTAGCCCAGGTGGTAGTGTAACTGCCTCCGACGCACAGGGTTGCGGGTTCGAATCCCGCCCAGAGCAAACATTGGTGTGATGAGCACTTGTGTTTGCCTTGTGTCTGGTTGTTGTTTATCTATATAAGTATGTATTTATCTATTTATGTAATGTATATCAGCTGTCTGGTACCCATAGTAGAAGCTCTGCTTAGTTTGGGATCAGATGGCCGTGTGTGAAATGTCCCCACATATTTATTTATTTATTTTATTTCAGGCCGAATACAAAGAAGCCCGTCTAAGCATTACGAATCGCAACGAGAAGACTTCGGCTGCCATGACGCGCTTGTACTGCGGACTGACAGTCCTCGGGCTGACTGGGGTCGAAGACCGGTTAGCTGACAACGTGCCGAGGACGCTGGCTATGCTAAGAACTGCTGGAATCAAGGTTTGTGTTCTACTTAGATTTAAGAAGATCTGGATATGACAGATCAATCTGCAAAAGAAAATATAATTCTCAACAAAAAATTCGATACACCTTGCAAGTTTATGTTTTGTAAGGAATAACAGAAAAATGTGTATATTTAGGAATATAATGTCAAAGAATGTCGTCTAATAGTGAGTAATGAATGATCACATAGGATTTTAAAACCTCATATTACTCACTGTTAAACGATATTTGACATAAATCCCTAAATATATAAATTTTTCTGTTATTCCTTACTAAACATAAACTTGCAAGGTGTTTAGATTTTTTTATGAGAAGTATATTTTTTAATGTACTATAATTTGCATATCTTCTTCATAGTGTGGGTTGTAAGGTCGACAACCGACCGACAATTTCCATATGAGATTCAACTTTAGGGTGGTAAACAATTTTTTTTGGCCCACTGTACTAATGGAAAGAAATACCCTGTAGAAATAATATCAGTGGCATTGAAAATAAAAATAATATGGAGGCAGCAAAATTACAAAATCTTCACTTCTATCCTTTTTTCCGTACCGTAGAATCTGCAAGTCGCAGACTACGCTTCCAATCCATATTCTAATCAATACTTCAGATCTGGATGTTGACCGGCGACAAGCTGGAAACAGCGCTGTGCATTGCTCGCTCGCTTCACCTCGGCGGCGGCGCCAGCTGGCACGTGGCGCCGCAGTGCACGTCGCGGCGAGACGCGCATGCGCTACTGCAGACTCTGACCGGGGACCACGAGAATATGGACCTCATTATCGAAGGGGAGACGCTTGAGGTAAGGGTGAAAGAAAACTTCAAATAGAGTGACGATTTTCCAAACTGGCAGTTCCTGCTGTTCTAACAGCAAAAGAAATTTAGCCCTATCTTTTAAATTTACTGAATTGTAAACGTTAGAAATTCAAGATACTGAGAGGCAAATACAGACTAGTGACGTCACAGGTCAGTGGCGCCAAACATATAGAAAAGTGTTTTAGAAAGAGACATATATAATAGTGTACGTGTGATTAGTTAACCGAGCGAGCGAAGCGTCTCCATTTCAGCTTGGCCAAAATTGCTTTTGGTATGTCTATCTGTCTATTTGTTCCACTCTAAAGGTCGCGTTTCTCAACCGATTCTCGTAAAACTTAGTGAGCAGGTTCGATAAATTAACCGATTTCTTTTTGTCGAGTCAGTTTTTGGAAATTTTAAAAAATGACGGAGTTATGATGGTTGCCAGCTTACAAGGTCTACCGCTGAGGCTGTCTTCCTCTACAGGTCACATTTCTCAACCAATATAAATAAATAATAAAATTCAATAAAATAAAAATATATTTGGGTTAAATAAATTTCAAGGGGTCGGGGAGAAAAAAATATAAAGAGATATACAAAGTCGCGAGGTCTACAACTCACAGAGCCACTAGTTTACATTAATTTACTGGAGTCTTAGCTAGTAAAACTGTTACCGCCTCCACCGCGTGGAGATACTTCCAGCTTAGGTTGTCATTCGTGTTTCTCATGTTATGTTAGATGTTGCGTCTCATGTTACGCTAATTTTATGGCAGGTGTGCCTGAGCTTCTACGAGGACCTGTTCGTGGACATCCTCCGCGGCTGCTCGGGCGTGGTAGTGGCGCGCTGCTCGCCCACGCAGAAGGCGCGCGTGGCCCGCCTGCTGCGCGCGCGCCGGCTCGCCGTGGCGGCCGTGGGCGACGGCGGGAACGACGTGGCCATGATACAGGAGGCCGACATGGGTGAGATGTACATAATGGGGGATTTACTGAGAATATGGATTGGCGAGTTAGATATAAGAATGTCAAGTTGTCTTTACTTTGACGTTATTAAGGATAAAGAAATTAGAAAATAAAGATAAAATAGGCCGACAGAAGTAAGATGAAAAAAGGCCGAGGCCGACGACCAAGGAAATGGAAGATTTTTAGAAAATTTAAAATTAATATTCGAACAAAAATGGCGCTGGAAAATGGTATTTTTTCTCGAAGGAATCGAAATAATCTAAAATTAAAAATATTTTATGTTTTAAGGCGTACTGCTGCGAACTATACAATAAATAATTACTTAGATGATAAAAACGTCTAGTCAACTGTTGTTCCAAATTAGCGGAGTAGATTGTAATTATGACTTATGTATGATTCTTTACATATTTAAAAGAAAAGTACAAAAGATACGATTCCTGTGGAGTTTCTTCTGGCCGTTCTTCTCCACAGAGGGCGTACACTGGTAGTGAACGTGCCATCCATGATAGCTTTGACGTCGAAAAATGATTTATAAAAATCTTAATTCGAATAAAATATTTTTTATTTTGATACCTTTTCTCCCGCTAGAGGCGCCACTTAAACGTGACGTAAATGTCAGTTTTTTTATAATGTTTTACGGCTATGAATGCGGAGAATTTAAGGTAGATGGAATTGACAGTAATATTGCCGTTACAGATATATACCTAGTCAGGTCATAAATTCTGTCACATGTTTAATATAAAATAATTGAAACAAGTTTATTCATTATGTAACCATTTATATACCAAAATGAACTTAACAAAACATAGATTCTTATGACACTAAAGTTTATTCAAAATGACCTCCGTGATTTTGAATACAGGCCTTCAATCTGCGCGGCCAGTCGTCTATCGCAGCACGAACGAGGTCCATGTCAATATCGGCGGCTGCCTTAATCAAGGATGTCTTGAGTGACTCCAAATTGGGAAGAGGCTTTGAGCACGCCTTTTCCTCCAAGTGTTGCCATATCTTGTAATCTAGCGGATTCAAATCTGGACTGGAGGAGGGCCAGTCTTCGTGCCGGATGAAGTCGATTTCACGCGCCGCCAGCCAGTCTTGTGTGCTCTTCGCTCTATGAGCTGGCGCCGAATCTTGTTGGAATACCCAGTGCCTGTTATTGAACATGGTATGAGAAACAGGTTCCACAAGGTTCGTCAGGACTGTATTTTGATACACAACTGCATTCGTTTTTACACCTTTCTCACAAAAATGTACCTCTGTTAAGCCCCAATAAGACACTCCCAACCATACCATGAGCGAGGATGGAAAATGACCTCGTTGGACACGCGGAATACGGTTGCTCGCTTCTTCACTACTGTGTGCGTACACCTTATCATTTTGTTTGTTGTAGCTCTCTTCTAAGGTAAAAAATTTTTCATCCGAAAAAAGAATTTCCCGATATTTTTTTCCCGCGTACCGCTTCAACAAAGCGCGGCTTCTCTTCAGTCTCAGGTCCATTAGACGAGCATTCAAATGATGTCCTGTTTTTCTTCGATATGCCCGAAGCCCTAAGTCTTCATTTAACACCCTTTTCACCGTGGTTCTGCTTAATCCCATCTGAAGGGCCAACAGTTTCTGCTTACGTTTGAGATTTCTTTGAATTCGCGCCTTCACAGCTTTTATCACTGCTGGAGTCCTAACAGACCGAGGGCGACCACTTCTTGACCTGTCATCTACACTAGAGTCTTCATTGTATCGTTTGATGGTACGATAAACGAATCTTTTGGTTATATTCAAATTTTTCAGTATGTCAAAAATTTGAATTGGCGCGTAACCGCAACGATGCAACGCAATAACTGCAACACGGTCTTCTTTAAGCGTCCACTCCATATTTAAAAATGAGTAAAATTCTAAAAAGTATACATTTTTATTTTCATGATCAATTCGAAATTCGAATTCAATAAACTTTTTTGTGGCCTGCATTCTAAAAGAAAAGTTTTTACTTATGACCTGACTAAGTATATATATTTACTGCCTAACACGGTAGCGCCATCTACGAACAGCTTTGCGTGTGCAACCCTATTGTTCTTTAACATCCTTTATTCTCTGGCACCAGGCGTGGGCATAGAAGGCGCGGAAGGTCGCGCGGCATCTCTGGCGGGCGACGTGAGCCTCCGCGAGTTCTCGGGCCTCGCGCGGCTGCTCTTAGTGCACGGTCGGCGCTCCGCCATGCGCTCGGCGGCGCTCTGCCTCTTCATCGTGCACCGCGGGCTCATCGTGTCCACTATGCAGGTAATTAGCAACAACAACGTAAACAACGAGCTAAAGATCACGAGCGAACGAGCATGTTTTGTTGTTATAATGGGGGATTATCCGACAGCAAAAAAAAATCATAAAACTTCGGTAGACGATTCGTGGATCCGAAGAAATCCGGCGAGTCACCCAGGGCCATAAAAGGATTTAAAAAATAGAATCCACGAAGTACACCTGGTGCCATCTATCGTCTTAAATAGAGCTATTATTTATATTTTTTAAAGAGCTGTCAGAAAATCCCTCATTACAACGATTATATTTTAAAAAAAGGTACAGAAGATGCGAGTCTCTTCCGGCCGCTCTTCTCAACAGTGAGCGAACACTTGTGAGCGTGCCAGCCATAGAACTAAAAGCTCAATACACTCAATGGCAGTGCTCTTTTTACTTATCGTATGATTTTTATCGATCGGGTTGCAGTCCAAGGGCCTAGTATGACCATTGCTGAAGACCTCAGCTGTAAATGTTCTACACACCATGACAATCTCCAAAATATTGTTGTAATGGTTCCAGATTCAACCAGCTTCAACTTTGAAATGATAAAGACAGGACAATTTTATTCGACCTTGGTTAACAGCTTCCATGGCTGAGTAGCTGAGATTTCGACGCCCATTACAGAGGTTCCGGGTTCGATTCCCGGTGGGGACACTGTCAAGCAAAAATCTCTTTGTGAGACTTTCCCCAGTTTGGTTAGGACATTGCAGGCTGAATCACCTGATTGTTCGAAAAGAAGACGATTCTGTGCTTCGGAAGGCACGTTAAGTTGTTGGTCCCGGCTACTATCTAGTCGTTACACGAGCCAAGTCTGTGGCCTTTGGCGGCTTATACTTACACCGGGGTCTGTGAGGTCGGTTGTCGACCTTACAACCCACACGATGATGATGATGATGATGACTTGTCCGCAGGCTGTGTTCTCCGTAGTGTTCTACTTCTCGTCGGTGTCGCTGTACCCCGGCTTCCTCATGGTCGGCTACGGAACCGTCTTCACCATGCTGCCCGTCTTCTCATTGGTGAGTCGTGCGCGAATGAATGAATGAATGAATATATATATATATATATGTCACCGTAAGATTGTGAACGCCGTTAGTTTATAATCTTACTCGCGTTATTATAAACTTACGGAAAATTGTGAACTGAAACCAACCATTTACAATTTAACGTATTATTTCTCGTTAGTTTATAATCTCACGATGTCAAACCGTCAAATTATAAGGCTTCAAAGTAGATGGTTAGACAGAGAGGTCCAATGTGACATGTGACGTCATATGTCACGCGGGTCATACATCCGCCATAGAAAATTTTATTTTCATAAGAGGGACAGATATATTTGGTTGTATCTAGTTTGTTTTTCGATCAATTTCGATTCTGTTTTGACTGTCAGTATTCTATTTTTGTATACTTTCAGAAGAACTATGAAAAAACCAATATTTGTTTATGCATATTTCCTATTGTTTGTAGGTACTGGACAAAGACATTCCTAGTTCGACGGCGCTCCGGCATCCACAGCTTTACAAACAGCTGACCAAGGGGAGGCAGCTGTCTTATAAGACGTTCTACATCTGGACTGGCATTTCTATATACCAAGGTTAGTTTCTCGCCATGCTATTTATATTTTGTACTCTTCTTTGTACTAGATACTTATATTAAGAGCCATATCAGAGGCCCTTGGTGTTTCAATGAAATAAACATTAGGTTTATGAAATCAGATCACTAGGCCCTGATCACCGATAAAAAGTATTCGTGTATATGTTTCAGGGTATATTCGAGCTCCCCGGTAGACGTATATGAGCTGAAATCATATATCGAATATTTAATACTTTAAACGAGCAATTCTTGTGTATATAACGAGGGCTGATTGATAAGTTTCCGAAACGACAAAGAAAAACTTTAAAAATCTATTTAAAATAAATTTATTTCTCAACGTAGTTTCCTTCTACCTCGATGCATTTAGTCCAGCGCTTCTCCAATGCCGTTACACCAGTTTGATAAAATGTTTTCTCCAACCCCTCAAAATACTCGTCCACGGCAACAATGACTTCTTCATTTGATGAAAATCTCTGGCCACCGAACCATTTCTTCAGGTTTGGGAATAAGTGGAAGTCACGCGGGGCCAGATCCGGGGAATAGGGTGGATGCGGTAGCAATTCGAACCGCAATTCATGGAGTTTGGCGACTGCAACCATTGACGTGTGTGCAGGTGCGTTGTCATGGTGGAACAAAACTTTTTTCTTGGCCAAATGTGGTCGTTTTTTCTGGATTTCTTCACTTAATTTTTGCAGCAAGCTTGCGTAGTACTCTCCATTTATTGTTTTTCCTTTTTGCAGATAATCCACTAAAATAATCCCTCGAGCATCCCAAAAACAGTCGCCATCACTTTGCCGGCCGACAAAACCGTTTTTGCTTTCTTCGGCGCAGGTCTTCCGCTCTCAGTCCACTGCTTAGATTGTTCTTTTGTCTCGGGAGTATAATGATGTATCCAGGTTTCATCGACTGTTACATAACGCCGCGAAAACTCGTTAGGATCTCGGTTAAACAGCGCCAAACACTCCGATGAATCGTCCACTCGACGTTGCTTTTGGTCAACAGTGAGCAAACGCGGCACCCATCGCGCGCAAAGCTTTTTCATTCCCAAATGTTGGTGCAAAATATTAAAAACGCGTTCAGATGAAATGCTCACCATCTCTGCTATCTCTCGCAACTTCAAGCGCCGATCATTCAATACAATTTTGTGAATTTTTTTGATCATGTCCGGATTCGTGACTTCATTTGGACGGCCAGACCTGTGGGCGTCTTCGCAGCTCTGTCTTCCACGTTTAAAATCAGTTACCCAGGTGTGAATTGTACTCAATGCAGGAGCAGAATTACCTAAAACACTGTCTAGCTTGGTTTTAATCTGGGTTGCTGTTTTCTGTTTTAAAACGTAAAACTTTATCACCGCACGAATTTCGTTTCTTTCCATTGTTAAGAAAATTTACGACAGAGAAAGTTCTACGTCCTATCAAACAAATTCCACCAGTTCGATTAAATTCGAATTTGGCGTTCTATTTTCAAAAAGATGCCAAAATATAATGTAATATTTTTTTTTTGCGTATCATTTTTTTAAGTTCGTCGTTTCGGCCAGTTATCAATCAGCCCAGGTATATAGTAATAGTAATAATTTATTAAGAAACTTATTTTACAATTTAATACTATCGACTAAACATTCCAATAGGGATACAAAAAAACACATAGCTGAACTAGGAAATATTCCGGTGCTTCAGGCGAATAAATAGGTCATAATTAAAAATTAAAATAAATAATAATAAATTACAAAAGTTAGATTCTAAATATTAGTATATTTATATACAAAATTAAAGGGCATTATGTACAGTCATCGCATTCCTCAAAACTGCGTGTTGAACATTTTTCTTAAAGTATGTCGTACAGGTGTCCGCGGCAGCAGATATAATAAGAATTTCGGAAACGGCTGCAATGATTTCGATGAAATTTAGTATATAGGATGTTTCGGGGGCGATAAATCGATCTAGCTAGGTTTCATCATTAGTGAAACGGGTTTTCCCCGTGTTTTCAGCTACGAAATATCATTAGAGTAGACAGGTAATTTCGCTGTCATCGTAAACGCAACATTAGCTCAGTCGGGCAACCGCGTGACTTAGAAGTTTGAGTCTCGAGTTCGAATCCTTGAGTATTTTTTTTATTCATGTTTAATATTTGTTGCTTGCTTCCACGAGCAAAGCTCGGTCGCCTAGATACTTTTATTGATTGTTCGTTTTTCAGGCGGAGTGATAATGTACGGCGCGCTAGTTCTGTTCGAGGACCAGCTGATCCACATAGTGGAGATCAGCTACACGGCGCTCATCCTCACCGAGCTCATCATGGTGGCGCTCACCATCGTCACGTGGCACCGCCTCATGGTGCTGGCGGAGTTCGTGAGCCTGCTCATGTACACGGCCACGCTGCTCATATTCACATCGTATTTCGGTGAGTGTGGATCGCGTAAAGTAAAAAGAACGTAATTTTTTATTTTATTTTTTATTGAACAGTAAAGATGGATACAAACATGTTTATTCTTAAGTCCTGTACCACGCAAACGAACAAGGTTTATCTGGGTGCAGGAGAGTCGCTATATACCGTGTTTCAGTACAATAGTAATGTAAGTAGGTATGTACTATAGGCTTAGGTAGTATTTTTTTAAGCTACTCCAACACTTGCCATTACTAAGGTACAATTCTTGTAGTTCTATAGGTAGTTCATTTACATATGTAGGTAATAGATATTCACCAATTCGCATGCCATACTTATTAATAGTTTTAGGTAGTACAAATTTATGTTTATTTACTAATTTTCTCAGACGTCTAACTTTTTTATTAAGCGTGTTTGTTGAGAATTTAACTTTATCAAAAACACTCATAACCTATCTTATCTTATCTTCTGTTAAATCAGTTTATATAACTACCATGAAAGAATCTTAATCTTTGCAGACCACTAAATTAAATGGAGATGATTTCTTATGGGAATCCTTTATCTTTTCATCCTGTCTATTCAGAATGTGACGATTGGTTCGCACCTTGATGTTCGCATATAATATGTGCGCCCAAACTATGTCTTAGGCTACGGGCGTAAAAGTGTTTTGGATTTGGAACATAATTTTCTTATAATTCTGTGAATACAGATATGGAAAGCAAAATATTGTATGAAAACAGATACTGGCCGGCAAGATGGGTGGCATCTGGTTGAATTAAAAAAGAAAAAAAATAGAAATTAAAATTTCTTGAACTACGCCTCTTCGTCAACACTATGGCGGATCATCATTTTCAAATATAATTCGTTAAATACATAGTAGTAAAAAATGATCGCTTAAAACATTTTAATACTTCAAAACAGGCGCATATAATATAGGTATTTATAGGAAGGATTGGGTATTGCTGCGCTCAGGATTTTACTCCAGAATCATGCTAGAATCCTTCGCTCCTCTCTGGATTCAATAGTTATAACATTGCACACTATTTATCTTCTATCTCTCCTATCCAAGGTACAACATCAAACCCTATAAATTTAAGAAAAAAAATTACAACTTATCTTGAAAATTTATTTTGATCTCAATAGTGTTATACTGAAATATAGGTATATTTTATTTAGTACTGAGGCACAATATGTTTGCTTATTTGTAGGATAAGATGGAAACATACTTTTTTATTTGTAATTTTCTCTTAATTTGCGACATAGAACTAATGTTGTTAAGTAGTAATTAGTAACCACTTATAATTATATGTTGTGGTTACCTATAACTGAATGAGCATCTAACACTTATGTACTTTAAAATATTATTTGTAAAGGTGCATCATTTGTCGGTAATCCTATAAAAATAAATAAATAAATATGTAATCAATAGCATTTCTCTCCAATAGACGCCGATTTCATAAAGCACTGGGACTTCTGGTGGAAAGTGTCGGCGATTACCCTCGTGTCGTGCCTGCCGCTCTACGTCGTCAAGCACATGCACAGGAAGTGGAGTCTTCGCCAGTACAAGAACTTGAAGAAGTTATAAGTCCTGGACACCACTGGGTTTGTGTTGTATCTCTTTGGCTCTGAACTTTACTGCAACAATGTGGATAAAAACTGGATCCTAACGGCGCGGCGTGGCGAGAGTTTCTAAAGTGTGTGCGATTGGACAGTAAGACGTCAAAAAATCCATCTGACATTTGTTTAACCAATCAAAGTCTTAAGAAATTGTTAGTCGCCTTTTAGTTCTCAGTTTTTAGCCCCGTTTCAACCTAAAATTATGTTCGTTGATGTCTTTATATCTTTGTTTTGTCAATAAGAATTTATTTTCGGGGCCAAGCTTTGCCCGCTCAAAGCTAAAGCACACTTCAAAGTTGGTATAATAGCTAATAAGCTATGTATAGAGAGGTAATAACCTCACGGCACTGGTTGCAGTCATGGCGTGCCAATAACCTAAAGACACGCTGAAATATGAATAGCTCACTAGTAAATGTTCTCAGTTAGGTGAGCCTTCAATTTACTCTTATAAGTCTCGATTTAATTTCAAGTAATGGTGTTTGGAGCAATTCTGTCTCGAATTCCGATTACGTTATTCATAAGCAATTCATATATATATATATATATATTTAATGATTCCAAATTTAATACTCTTATTACATTCTGGCTGATGATTACATTGAAATTTAATTAATTAACAGATTTTTCTTCCACAGCTTATTCCTGTAATATAAAAACATGAAATGAGAAAACTTAGTATGATAAAATATAGTTTTGAAATTGTTTAAAAAAGATTTAATGGTGCTGCCAACTTGTGACATCAAACTAAAGTTCAAAGTTACCTACGACTCACAAATGATCACAACTCATGCATAATATTATTGGAATAGGATTACTTGTATGAAAGTGTAGTGTTTTAAGTTATATATAAGCACATGGCCTTAAAAGAGAACTGCCTTAAATTAAATGAGATTCTATTTTTATTTTATATTTAATATTTTTTTATTTTCATCTATTTACTTGTTTATAACATCATTCAAAAGATCGAGTTAAAATATTATTTTTTTAATCAAAAGTATTTTATACGGCTTTATATTTTCCTTATTTTTAAATGATTAGATTTCGATATTTACTCTGAGATGTTACTGTGATTTCAATTATTGTAGTAGATAAGCTAGACTATGCATTATTAGCTAGGTATGTTGTTGGAAGGAAGGCTGTATGTTTACTGAATATCTTTAATTTTAAAAACGTGCTTTCAAATAAAAAAAACCGCATGCAAATCGGTTGAGCCGTTTAAGAGCTACGGTGCCACAGACAGACACACAGACAGATACACAGACACACAGACACACATAGCGGTCAAACTTATAACACCCCTCTTTTTTGCGTCGGGGATTAAAAATAGTATAAATCCATCCAGTGTTACCAGTTAACAGCGTCTGATTTTTATTTTATTTTATAGTGTTTTTAGAAGCACTTGCCGATTTTTTCCTGTTTTTGCCAACCAAAACTTGTTTTCCTCAAAATGTTTACTTACGCAAAAAATTTCCACAGAATAACCTCTTCTTTATCTCTTATATCTTAATCTCTTTTCTTTTTATCTTAATCTTTTCTAAATTAATATAGAATTTTTCACGATTGCAAACTTTAGATATTCAGTAAACGAAGTATTATAATAAGAAGGTATGATTAATAATATAAGCAGTTATAGTATTTACAAACGAGGTACAAATTATGTTATTTGTGATAGTATTTATTTCACCTTTGTCTGTATATCAAAGATATGTTTTTTATATTGTATAAAATATTTACTATTGTTTTGATTGTGACGATAAAATATGCATTTTATGACAGTTTGAAGAAATGTAATTGCATAATAAACAAAACTAATTTTAGGTACGTTAATTAAATTCAAATAATTTTGTTAGTTCCAAATGAGTTTGGAAGATGGCATCACTAGTTGCAAAATCACAGCTTTTGTTTTAGATTTTAAACAGATTAAAAATATTGGTTGATAATATTATTATAAAAAAAGATTAATTTATACACCTATATATTATTTATTATTACAGTACGACACATTAGAGTAGACAAAAAATAAGATGATTGGCAACACTGTAAAAAAAATTCAGACTGTTTCTGGTTACCAATCATCGTTTATCTGGACCCCGTTTCATGAAGCAACAATTTACTAGTAACAAGTTAAGTTAATTCGCCTAAACTGAAAGGCCTTATCGTTTTAATCTCACTGTCTACGCAATGTACATCGAATTGTACTTGTAATTTGTAACTTGTAGCTTCGTAAAACGGCCCCCTGCGCCCTGGTGTTGCCATTGGTAAAGAATTAAGTTCCATTATTATTTAATTTCTACTCTTCTGTGTCGCACTACTGAGTGTTGACCTTGTGAGTATAATAATTCACTGTGCAAAATAAATGTAAGTTAAATGATAAATGTGTTTATTTTTACGTAACAAAAGTGTTATTGGAAACACTACTACAAGCTCTAGGGAAATGTAAATTAATGCTTAATTCGTGTACCGATAGGTACTTACCTTATTTTTATTATGACCTGCCAAAAACCTTGTAAGTCAAAGTCCCTTGGGTTATTTTTCTTCCAATAACAATATAATTCTCATAAATCTTAAATAGTTCTTAAATAAGCAACATGTCTTATAATAACGAATAATAATACTAACGGAACATCCTAAAACGTACCCAAAAATACCTAATAAATGTACCTATCAAACAACTATAACACTTTATCTGCGAACCGTTGTGGTCACAGTCGAGTTTTGATCCAAATCGGTGGATGACTTAAGATTCTGTTTTGATGCTCTTTGTGCCCAAGCAAAATCTCGCGCTCGTTTCGACTTTCGGCCGTGAGATTTCAAACCGACAGAGCTTATGGTGCGGTCTGTAGTGTAGCTGTCTGACCAACCCGTCTCGCTTATCGGCCCAAAGCGGGTTACTTCAGACTGAGTTATCGTGCTCGTCGAATACAGAGCTCTATTTCTGTCTGTCCTCGGTGTTCTTTGCGGAGTCTTCTCTATCTTCAGTTGCGCGACTGACGCTTCAATCTTAGGTGGACTTCTAGGTGTCCGGAGTGGTGAACGATTATTCACTACAACTGCTTGCTTCAGGTCTCCATCTTCAGAAGATGACGACTCGGTTTCGCTTGACTCTTTATCACTCATCACAATAGACATAACTTTTTCCGTGTTCTCGTTTAGGTCGTATACCTTTTGGTCGCGAGCGGTGCCTGCAGAGGCAGATCGGCTTCGGCGCTTTGAGATCTCCTCGCTTCCTTTCTGGGCGCTGTGAGGAGGCAACATCGACGGGAAGTTTGAATCAACGGTAGTGTAAGCTACTTCTCTGTTCCTTTGACGATTCTTCCTCTTCCCTGATGAACAACGGCATTCGCCTGAAGGCCCCCAAATCCATGTATAACAGATGTGCAAGAAACATATAGCTACTGCCGCCATCAACATCAAGTATATGATCGATAGCGTATAGGAATTAGTACCGAAGTCAAAGCAGTAAGTACTGTATAACAAACTACTTGGACTGAAACTGTTTTTATGTTCATAATCGTTATCGAAAAGGTTGCGCCGCGACAAGCCTTTACCATAGTTCTGAACTGCAGCAGCTATTCTGAGAACTCCTCCGTAGCCTGCGTACAAGTCCTCGTCCATGAGGTGTGGGGCGACGTATCTCTTCATCCAATGCCACAGTTCATTGTTGAAGTTGACAAAGTCGCCGTGGCGGCATTCCTGCGGCGAGCTGCGAAGAATGCATCTGGCTGCCGTTGTATAATATTTTAGAAAAATGTTCTCTGAACTTGGAGACGTCAAACTGACGAGCCCTCCAAATATGAAAGGCAGCGAAACTGCTGCCGGCCTTTTCTCGTCATCAATTACTGGTGAAGGTATATGGATACAGTTTTGACTGTATCTCTTAATCACCAAGCTAGAGCAAGGATCGTGTGACTTACCGGTACCTATAAGGATTTTGCCAACGGTCAAATTCGTCTGGAGGGGGATTTTGTTTGGACCTTTCCAACCAAGACCTTGCGTATTGAGTATACCTTTTAAAGAGTCGTAAAAGTTGTGTAATTCTCTCACGCTTCGATAGGGTACAAATCCAGCGTAATATGCAAATCTAGCATTAGGAAGAATCTCTTTTCTCAAGTGTCCTCCTATCGTATCTGCTAGAGCTTCTTTAAGAATTTGCTTATTATGTCGATCTTTGTTGAACTCTACAACAGCGAATGCTTTTTTGAAATATTTGATTGTATCTGCGTTGAATTTAGCATTCATTTTGTCAGGAGGAAGGGTTGGCAGTCCGATATTTTCAAAGATCATCCGAGCTTGTAGCTTAGACAGGTCATCTTGGGTCCAGCAGTCGTTCGAACACCGCTTGAAAAAAATAACGCTACCTGCATTGGTCCCGAAGTGCAAACAAGTTGCTTCAGTAATAAGAAATATGACTATAAGTATTAACATTTAATTAATCAAGGTCGATCATAACATTATTCAACGAACTTAGTTTATGTTATTCAGGTAAGTAAGTATATAAAATATTTGTTTTGTTGATGTGCTCGACTTTCACAGTTTGCGACAAAACGCTTTGACAATAATCCAAGTCATGTTGACACGTTCAATGCTCATGTGGTTTTTTTATACAGCATGATTTTGTAATCGCTAGCAAAATTTAAATATGATGTTCAGAACACGGAGACAAATTTGTCTCCGTGGTTCAGACCATCATAAGCAACAACTTTTCTCAAGGAACATGGGTTGAAAACCCCCAAAAAAATTTCGACCTCCCATACAAATTAGTAAAGTTGATTGTGTATTTTATATGAAAAGTAGATTTTTTTTCGGGAGTTTTCATTTTGCTTACAAATCATTACAAGATCATGCTGTATAGAAGTGGGCATCATGGGTAGGATAGGAGAAATAAATATATATAATAGATAAAGATGGAAATTGGTCTAACAAGGATATTTTCAAAGGGTTCCAAGGGATATTTAGGGATATTTTCAAGGGTTGATATTATTCCATACACAGTCTCGCGGAGCAACTCCGATTTGCTAGCTCTGCTCACCCCTTTAAGGATGGTGGGATGCAAATGGAATATTTGGATACTTAAATATGCCTACATGTTTAATAAAATAAAATTAAGCAATTAAAATATGATAGAATGATCAATGGGTAGGTTTTTTCTAAAAATTTTGGAGTAATAGGTACGTAATTATTTATAACAATCAATACCTAATAAAGATCTTTATAATAGCATAGCTATAAAGCGAACTAATAAGTAGGTAACGGTTTTTAGAAGTGTATCCGAAATAAAAAAATATGAGTGTTGCCCAATTAACGATATTAAACAAAATATTACAAAAAAACGCGTGATTTGTTAAATCAAATCAGTACGAAAATCCACACGAGTCGCGCGGCGCAACGTATGAGCAAAGCGAAACTTATTTTTCAATTTTACGGTAGGTACACATTGTCTGTCGGGTCGAGACGCGATCTAATTCTATCACTTGCTCGATAAATGCTTAGACATAGGTACATTTTCCTTTCACCTTTTTCGATGAATAGCGTTCTTAATCCTGCGATTCGTCGAGACGCGTTGTAATCTATTACAGCACCCCCTTACATCCTCTTTGTCCTCTTTGTACCGAATTACTGTTAGCGGGCGAAACACACATTTATATATTATTTGTTTTTGCTTTTCTGATCGCTAACGGGCGGCGCTGAATTGATTCGGGCCCCCCCTTACAACCTCTTAGCCGGCGCGGGCGGCGGGGCGGGATGCACCCTTGTATTATTGCGCAGTGAGGCAGGTTTTCTGCAGTTTCATTGTTTTGAAGTTGGTCACACTGCAAACAAATTTCAATGTCAGAATTCGGTAATTGGAGTTCGCTGAAATCTTCGGTTTTCGTTTTAAAAATACATGTTTGAATTACTTAATAATACTATTGCAGTGCATTTCAATTATGTGTGATAAATCTACTCTCCAATAGACATAACTATCGCACTCAATATGTCGAGGGTAAGTAACATTTATGAAAAATATTATGATCCATGTGATGCGCCAAATATTTTCGCGTAAATCAGTTTTATTAGCATAATATTTGGTACATAATGCAAATTAAAGCTTACAATAAAATTTTCGGCACAGTTACATTATAACTATACAAGTACAAACTAATCCGCTGTTTATTTACAGTTTGTGAAAAATGTCGAAATGTTCATTAGTCAGTAGGTAGAAAGATTACCTACTATTATCGTGAGTACCTAACTAACGTCGCCAATCTTTCTACTCAATAATCTTTGAGGAATGCAGACGGGTGGACCAAAGCAGTTCACCTGTCCGCATTCCTCTTTTTTGAAAATAAGAATCTTCATCCTTCCATTCCAATGTAAGGTTCTACAATCAATTATTTATGCTTACAATTATATTAATACTTATATTAAAATAGGTAGGTAATTATATTAATCATAATAATTTTATTGGCAGACAAGAGGGTCCATATTAATTGTTAGTGAAACTTAACCTATGGTTAGTGATTTATGCTAATTTAGGCTAACTACAAACTTGTAGTAAAAGAATAGAGAATATGCATAAAAAAATAATGTTTTTTTTTTCATAATTTGTCTGAAAGTATACAAAAATAGAATATTGGTAGTGAAAACAGAATCAAAATTAATCGAAAAACAAACTAGATACAACAATATTAAACAAATATATCTGTCCCTTTTACAAAAACAAAATTTTCTATGGCATCAACTTTGAAGCCTTATAACTTTGCTTCTGAGAAAGATATCAAAAGAAATATTTTTTATGTTTATCTGGAACTTGAATTTTGATTAATGAATAAATAAAAAAAATATCATATTCCCTATTCTGAATAATTCATGCTCAATTAGGGTAGGCTCGAGCCTCATGATGGGCGTGCATATATTAGCTGCTAAACATAAATGAATATTGTTCTACGGTGTGATGCCAGTTTTTTAATAATTATTACAGGACATCAGATCATTCTTCCAACCTAAAAAAGCTCCTGCTAAAACTGCCAAGCCTTTGGTGATTGATGATGATGACGATGATGTAATACCAGAGTCTCCTAACGTTCAAATTAAAAATAAGGTACCTGACTAATTTTATTCAGAAAAATTATGTTCTTTGCCGTGTGGTGACGGCAGAGTAGAATATATTTGTCACCAACCCCTACTTTTCCCGTGGGTGTCATAAGAGGCGACTTAGGGACTACACATTGAACAGGGAACGGGCAGCAGCGCTCTCTGATACAGTAACCTTTTAATCTGCGATCTCCAACCCGCCTGCCAAGCGTGGAAATTATGGCAAAACCCTCCACTTAAGTGGATGGAGGAGGCTCATAGTCCAGCAGTGGACTGTAACGGGCCGTTGATGATGTTCTTCATTGTTTTCATGAATGGTGAGTCTTCATGACTAAGGTTGTGACCAATATGTCAGAAGACATCTTCAGAAGTTAAATTAAAAATATATTTTTTCTTCAATTTAATTTTGAAACATGCCCATATTAATGTCTTTTAATATTTCAGAAAAAAGAATCCAAAAAGAAAAGGTGTATAAGTGATTCAGATGAAGAGATATTTGAATCTAAGAAGAAAAAAACTGATCACAGTGTTGAACCCACCAAGTCATCTCATACCAAAAGTAAGAGTGCTGAGAAACCAGCTTTAAAAGAAGTTAAAGCCATTGATATATTTGGAAGTGGGCCTATAAAAAGAACCGAACCACTTGTCAAAAAGGCAAAGAAAAATACAGAAACGGGCATACACTCTGACGAAGAATTTGAAAAGAGCTTACTTGAAGTTGACGCTGAAGAAATAGCTTCAGCGGAATTGAAAAAAGAAAAGTCTCCAGTTAAGGTAATTAAAGAAGATGCACCATCAAGTAAACATCACAAAGAATCCACAAGCAAAGATAAGCATAAAAATAGATCTAAAGATAAATCACCTCACAAACCAAACGGCGACAGTCGCAGTCAAGAATTAAAATCAAAGGATCACAAGCACCCTGACACAAAAAAAAAATATAAAGAACATGTATCACCTAAAAAGGAAAGGAGTGAATCAATTTCATCTGTTGATAAAGAGAAAAAAGAACCACACAAAGAAAAATCAAGTAATAAAGAAGAAAAGAGTTCTAGTCATAAAGAGGAGAAGAGGGAGAATGGTGAATCTTCAAAAGAAAAGAAAAGAGATTTCAGTGAGTTTGTTGATAGCGATGTCAGCATTATAGAGGATCATGATGAAAAACATAGAGCTAAGAAAAAGAAGTTGGAAAAGAGCCTTAACGAATCTGGTAAGAAATCACTTTTTGCTAAATAAGTATCTATACTTGTATTTTTTTTTCATGGTATTCATAACAAGGTTTAGTGGCTGCTTGCTTACACTGACACCTGTGTATTGTATGTAAGGTTGGACAACGCTTATAATAAGATAAAGGTACATACCAGCTCCATCATCACTGCTGTATTTTCTTTAGTAAATTAAGCTTAAAAATAATATCAATCACACTAATATTATAAATATGAAAATATTTTTTGGATGTTTGGATGTTTATTCCACCTTCACGCTTGAAGTACCTACTCAATGGATTTGGATGAAATTTGGAATAAAGATAGTTTGTAACCTGGATTAACACATAAGATACTTTTTACGGGGAAAAGTCTTATTCCCACGGGAAAATTTTACATAACGCGAGCGTAGCTGCGGGCAGGCCGATTGTAGCTGATAAACCAAGTACAATACACAAATATTCAAGTACCATCTGGCAATATGAAAAAAATCCATTGTGTTTTCATTGAGGGGTAACTTAGCAAAACATGTTGGAACTTGCTATGATTAAGTCCATCTTGGCCAAAATTTCAGTTTGGAGCTATCATTTCACATTTTTATAGAGAAAAGATAAAGTAAAGTATGTTTGCTCTGTATTTTTTTTATTTGGTTTTGTAATTGTTTATTGACATACATTATGTTTCAGCATTAACAGATGAAGAGAGGCATGAGAGGCGTATGCAGTCAGCTGCATTATATAAAAGCTACCTGAACAGATCTGGGCCTAAACATTTGGGAGCTAAGGAGTTACCAGAGGTAAGTGATAATTTTATTGTTTAAAGATTACTGTACTGTTTTTGCTCACATATTGTATTACTTCAATAATATGTAGGTAAATACATGAAACCATACCATATAAGGATAAATATTCTGTAAGCTATGCATACTTTATTTTTGCATTCAGGCAACAAGGCCTATAGATACAATAATACTATACAGGCTAACAATGATCCTCTACTGTAATGTATCCGACTGTAAATGTAAATTTTCAGGGAGCTCCAAATTGTCTAGCTAACTGTGCGTTTCTTCTAACCGGAGTTTTGGATTCATTTGAACGGGACGATATCGCTGACGCCATCAGTAAATATGGCGGTAGTGTCAAAAGCGGCATTAGTAGAAAGGTAAATAAGAAAATATTTATACACATCACGTAAAACAAAACGTGCAATAGGTACAAACAAAAAGACTTAGAACATAGATGAGCGAGACATGTATCTTACAATATTTCCTGCTTATAATGCAAACAAAGAGAGCGTCGCGTCGGTGGTCTAGTGGTTAGGGCCGCTGCCTCCCGTCCGGCAGACGCGGGTTCGATCCCCACCAACGTACCAATGTGTTTTTGAATTCCGAATTCATAACGTTTGTTTATTCGACGCTCTTACGGTGACGGAAAACGTAATGAAACATGCACACACTCCTGCGAAGAAATTCAAAGGTTGCCTGTGAAGTGGACCAACCCGCACTGGGCCAGCGTGGTTGACTAAGACCTAATCGCTCTAATTCAGGGTAGGCTCGAACTCATATGAGCTGTTGATGAATGCAAACAAAACTTGGTACGGTTGCGATGTGATAGGCAATGTTGAACTAAACTTTAGATCCGTATTGTTTGTAGCTGACTGATATGATGTTGATTATGATCATCATCATCATCATCATCGTGTGGGTTGTAAGTTCGACAACCGACCTCACAGACCCTGGTGTGTTATAGAGCCACTATAGGCCACTGACTTGGCTCATGTAACAACTAGATAGTAGCCGGGACCAACGGCTTAATGTGCCTTCCGTAGCACGGAATCATCTTTCCATTCGGACAATCAGGTGATTCAGCCTGCAATGTCCTAACCAAACTGGGAAAAGTCTCACAAAGAGATTTTTGCTTGACTCCCCACGGGGTATCGAACCCGGAACCTCTGTGATTGCGTCGAAATCTCTACCACTCGGCTACGAAGACTGTGGATTATAATAGTTTATAAAATTTTACATGTGAATTGCATTGTTTTTTGTAAAAACTTTATTATTTTTATTATTCTATCATTTTTTTCCTCTTAATCGTTAAAAATATATATAGAAATAAAATGACATAAGGCAACATAATTTTTAGATTTAGCCCAACCCCTTTTTTATATTAATTTAACCTTTCTGCAAGTCGATCTATGGTATTTGATATACTTACTAGGTGGTGGTCAGGAGTACCCTAAACCGACGAGCGTGCATGAAGAGGTTGATGAATGTGAATGAAGCGAAAGAAGTATGTCTGGATCGTAGCAAGTGGAAGGAAGTGGTCTCTGCCTACCCCTCCGGGAAAAAGGCGTGACTTTATGTATGTATGTATGTACTAGGTGGTGCCAACCTGTGTTTATTTTTCTCGTAATTTTTAAGCGAAATATACTTTTATTTTATTTTTTATTTATTCTATCTATACAAAAACACCATGGTAATTATGATGGTATTCAGGTAACCCACGTGCTAGCCGGCGAAGACGCGGGACCTGCGAAGATGGCTAAAGCCGAAGAACTCGGCATCAAGATCATTTCAGAAGATGACTTCATTCAAATGATAAAAGATTCCTCTTCAAAAAAATCTTTAAGCAACAACTTAGAAATAAAAAAGGAAACCAAAAAAGAAAAGAGTCCGTCTAGAAAGACACCTAAAAAAAAATCACATGGTAATAAAGAAAGATCACAAGAGAGAAAAGACAAAGATCATAAAGAAAAGTACAGGGATCACAAAGATAATAAAGAAAGAGACAAGAGACATAAACATGAAAAATCTGAAGTGAAAGTTGAATCAAAAGATCATGGTAAAGATAAAAGCGTCAAAGAAGAAACATCTAAGAGTCCTTTAAAAATAGACCATGAAAAGAAGCCTGAAACTGCAACATGCTCATCTACAAAACAAGACATTAATGGTAAGAACCGCTTGTTCTTTGTAGATTCTGATTTGATTTACGAACATTCAAAAGAGTGGCTAATCAAATACAATGAACTTTTTACTTACTACTTTTTTATATTATATTATAATCAGCCTGTAATGTCCCACTGCTGGGCAAAGGCCTCCCCATTGTTCCGCCATTCCTCCCGGTCCTGGGCAAGCTCCCACCAGTCCAGTCGATACTTACTACTATTACTAAAAAAATAGTGGCTGAAAAAGTTGATGTAAAAGAGTATTCTACAAATACATTTTAGTTTTTGGCGCATCTAAAAGATGCCGGAATATTTTTGGGGAGGCCTACGTCCAGCAGTGGACTGCAAATAGGCTGATTGATTGATTCTTCTTAGCGAGTCGATGGCGAGTCGAAATATTGTTGTAGCCCGGAATGTGGCTACTCGGACGGCGGATTGTGTGGCGTCCATTAAATCTTTCTGCGTGCAGGTGACATAGGCCAGTCAATATCGACATCAAACATCGCAAACGCGCATGTATCTACGATTTTTTTATATGTTGTTAGGTTCCTTGATAGTAGTTTACACCCTAGTTTGCAACCCTGAAAACCCTGAGCTACCCCCATGGTACTCGAAAAATTGCGAAATCTCGGCACATGTTTCAGATTTTTCGAAAAAACTACCCTAAGGAAGCGTTTTTCAAGTATGTTTGCAATATAATTTAATAAAGATAACTAAATTTTCTACAAATTGAGCTTAACTCCAGCACTCTAGGTCCATTAGTTGCAGAGATACAGCTTGATAAAGGTAGGCTATTTAAAAAAAAATGTATATTTTGTTTGGGTCATATTCAAAGACACGTACTGGCTAAACTAATGGTCCTGGTGCTGCTTCAATTGTTCATCTGATTGTTTTGTGGCGCAGACTCTTTGAAATATGGTAAAGGGATCAACATCAACTCTCTTGTTGAATACTTTCACAGAGGTGGTGACTGATGCCAAGGTCTTCACTTTGTCCTGGGTCAGCGTTTTTCGCGGTTTTTCGAGTGTTAACTTCTCTCAAGAGACCTAACAACATATAAAAAAATCTTAGTTACAAGCGTGTTTGCGATGTTTGTCCTTTTTTGTGTTGATATTGACTGGCCTAACAGGGCACATTGATTGATTGATTATTTTGTCCATAGGTTTGTCAAGTCATCAATCCAAATCAATGACTAAAATCCCAGCAAATTCCCTTATGTGGGTGGAGAAATATAAGCCACAGAATATTAAACAAATCATCGGGCAGCATGGCGACAGTAGCAATGTTAAAAAGTAAGTTTTAAGTAATATCCATTCTCATCGATATCCTCAAATCAGTTAAAAACTATCC
Organism: Carpatolechia fugitivella; assembly: GCA_951230895.1. Lineage (NCBI taxonomy): Eukaryota > Metazoa > Arthropoda > Insecta > Lepidoptera > Gelechiidae > Carpatolechia > Carpatolechia fugitivella. The sequence continues at coordinate 3,830,990 of OX579649.1, forward strand.
TGTTTTTTTTTTTATTCGAAAGGTATTGTTGGAATGCTCATTCGACTGAATAACTCATATTCATCCATACTCGTAGGCATATGTCGGTCGACCACGATAACCAATACGTATTGTCGTCGTGGAGAGATACTTGTCTAGTGCGAGAGCCGGCGGGGATGAAGTGCAATTTGTGAGAGAGGCCATGGTGAGGCGAACGAACCAGACACTGGATTACGTCTCCCAGTGAGGTGACAATAATCTCGTCAGCTTTAATGCTCCCAAGACGCAAGCATGTTTGTTCACCGCAAAAAGGAGTCCTTTCACCATGACTCCTACTTTTCGGGGTACATCTGTTCCTCTCACTGATAAGCTCGAGCTCCTTGGCATGGAGTTGACAAACGACCTCAACTTCGGCGCAACCATCGAGTCCAAGGCTCAAACTGCAGCTAGGAAGCTTGGCATCCTGAATAAGGTGAGGCGATACTTCACGCCTGGGCAGCTTCTAACTCTTTACAAAGCCCAAGTTCGATCTTGCATGGAGTATTGCTGTCACCTTTGGGACGGCTCGGCCAAATACCAACTTGCTGCACTGGACTCGGTGTAACGCAGAGCCAAGAGAATCATAGGCGACAAAAAACTGGTGGAAGCTAAGCTTCACAGCTTGGCTCATCGTCGCAAGGTTGCCTGCTTATCAGTTTTTTACAGGATGTACTTCGGGGAGTGTGCTCAAGAGTTGCATGAACTCATTCCGCCTTCCCCCTTCTTCCATCGGACGTCCAGACGCACGGCAGGTTACCATCCTTTCTTGGTGACTATTCCTCGCTTGAGCACCGAACGCTTCTCAACATCTTTTATAATGCGTACCGCAAAGGAGTGGAATCTCCTGCCGGCGGCGTCTGTATTTCCGAGCACATATAATCCGACTCACTTTAAAGCCAGAGTGAATAGGCTCCTTCTGGGTAAGCTCGCTACATCGTAGATCCCATCCCTGCTCTCGGGCTGGATCGGGGTCAAGAGCAAACCCATACAATATAAAAAAAAAAACGTATGGCTGATTTCACATATCTTTTAAATTACTTGGTAGGTGCGTACTTACTGGTTTCCCCGCGATATTTTCGGAAAAGCGTCGAATAATTATACATCAAAATTTGGTATATGGCGAGGTACCTTACCGTCTTAGTAAAAAAATAATAATTGAAAGTATCATCAAAAAAGTTTTGAAAGAGTTTTAACGGGTTGGATAATTTACATGGTGAACGATATGCGCGCATGTTTTTCTATTTGAACGTTTACGCTAAACATATTTCACCCGCTACGTTTTCTCTTGCTAGACTAGACTTATAGTTTACTCAAGCAAAATTATATTAACTGAATCCTCTTACATATTCCAGACTAATGCATTGGCTAACAAAATGGTACGTGAACAGAAAAGCGAAGTTGCCCAAACCAAGTCCTTGGGCGAAGAACGACGATGGCGGGTTTTACAAAGCCGCCCTACTCTCCGGACCACCGGGCGTCGGTAAGTAACTACAGTGCTACAAAGATCTTTTGGCACTTGGGTGACATTGACAGGAGGGCGTTGGTTATGAACAACAAATGAATGTCGTTAGTTCCGATTTTCGCCACGTGCCAGAAAATCCTTGTAGCACTGTAACTATAGCATTTCCTATAACAATAGGGGATGTTCCGACAGCCAATTAAAAAAAAAAGATAATAAAACTTCGATAGATGGCGTTGACGATTCGTGGATGAAGAAATCCGGCGAGTCACCCAGCGCCATAAAAGGATTTAAAAAAAAGAGTGCACCAAGTACACCTGGCGCCATCTATCGTCTTATTTAGAACTATTATTTTTATTTTTTAAAGAGATCAGAAAATCCCCCATTCATCACCAGCTCATGCAACGTAACACAAAACCTCTCGAAAAGACCATGAAACTGAACGACTTTTGTTCCAGAAATTCCACAAAATCTAAAAAAAAAAACTAGCTGTTGCGAATTTTAAAAAGTTGTGCAACAGAAGTTGTTCAGTTATGGGCTGACCCATACCATCCTAGAGATTTTGCGTTGCGATTACTTACACGTTGTACCTATACGTCCCCACTCGAGCCTACTCAAATATTTTTGTACGAATATATATTTTTTTCGATCGATCCTTAATACCTGAAATACACAAAGCTAGTTTCTAAAGCTAGGACAGCAAGCTAGTACTAGTTTAGCCATTGATTTACAACAGGCCTAGATAGAACATGAATGCTCAAAAAATGGGCCGGCAAAGCGGTGCTCAAGCACTACATTACCGCACTACAAGGCAATAATAGTACATTACTGCCGCGGCCGCAATATTGCTGGAAGAGGGCACGTTTAAAGTCCGAGCCGCAGGCAAGGACTTTTATTGTGTACGAGTCCAGCAAGAGTTATTGCGGCCGAGGCTTGTATAGTGCTTTTCTCTGAAATATGCAAGGAAATTATAAATAACTAAAAAAACTTGTTTTTGTTCTGTGCCAGTGTCATATAGAGCATACAGCCAACCTCAATCCCTAGGATTCGTATACGATTTATATTAAGAGTATGCTGTAAAAAGACTCAAAAACATTGAAATGAACGAAAGTTACTTTGCCGGCCTAGGCCGTTTGAGGGCGCATTGCTGTTCAGTCACTTCGCGTACTGTTTTTTTACAGTAATGATCACATTTTCGAGCGTGTCGGAGAAAAAATACTACTATAATGAATGGTAGACAATAAGGTTGCAATTAATAAAATACACAGGTCCTTTTTAATCCCAGTGTACTTTCAAATAGGTGACATGTTTCTAGTGCATTTTTGTATGACGCGCTATATCTAGGCCTGTTGTAAATCAATGAGTTTAGCTTACATGCCTAGAAATTAAGCTGTTAAAGTTCTGTTTACACCAAGCCAGAGTTACTAGCTTAAAAAACTAGCTTCGCGTACTCTGTTACTATGTGAAAGAAAGATAGACTCGTATAACTTTATTACTCCTTTTTTAGCAGTCGTGTAATAAACATAAATAAATAAATAAATAAAAAGAGCTTTATTCACCAAAATGTAACAAATATATAATTTCTTTTTCTTAGGCAAAACGACGACTGTAGCGCTTGTATGCAAAGAACTTGGCTTTGATATGGTGGAGTTCAATGCTTCGGACACCAGGAACAAAACACTCATTAAGGAACAGATCGGAGAACTGCTCACCACTACCTCCCTTGCTGCTTATTCCAAAGGTACTTTTGACTTACACTGTTCCTTGTAATTGGAGATCTTACTGCCTTTTTCTCCCGGTAGAGGCGCCACTTAAACGTGTCGTAAATAGCAGATGTTAGGGTTCTGTTGTCAAAAAGGACCCTTATAGTTACGCCATGTCTGTCCGTCTGCGGCTTAGCTCCAGAGACTCTTAGACTAGAAGGCTATAATTTGGCATAGATATATAAATAATATATTATATTAATCATGCCGACAAAGCTGAAGAATAAAATCTCGAAAAACAAAATTTTTTAGGGTTTATATCTTTAGCTAAGGAGATGCAGGTTCGAGTCCTGTCCCAGATCGACAAATTTTTCATTTTTCGCTTTATAATTATTAATGACATACATTTCTGTACAACTTGTTTTACTACTATTTTTTAGGCGAAACAGGAAAACAAGCAGTCACTAAGAAGCATGTTTTAGTCATGGACGAAGTCGACGGCATGGCTGGGAATGAAGACAGAGGTGAATACATAGTAACACTTTTTTATGTTACAAGCACATTCTTTCTAATCAATTCAGTAAAATAGACGTCAAAATGTGGAACGAAGGTGGAGGTGGTATTTTTAAAGGAATCGTTTAGATGTAACGATAGGTCTTTTATTTATTTGATTTCTTTTGCCAGATTTTTACACACGCGCTGACCAACCTAGAATCAGCTCTTTTTTATCAAGTTAAACTTATCTTCCAAATTCAAATAAATCCAAAGATACCAAAAAACAGCCAAAGAGGCAAAGAGGTATAGTATAGGTATGTATGTACACATACCTAACAAAATGGAACAAACATCTAAACATGCAAATAATATTGGCCTCGATTCGAGATGTCATGCTCTAATTCTAATTTTAAAATCCAGCTATCCTTTTCAATTTTATGACCAATGAGAGAGAGGTGATGAACGAATGATATTCATTTGAACGAATGATAAACTAAAATAAGGGCATAGATGTCAGTTTAAGAGATTTTTAAGTCGCATATTTTAATCTAAAATTGTGCAATCGACACAGCCATAAGGTTCAAATTCGATGTTTGACAGCTCTAATATTAGGATGGCCATCTCCTGTCCCTTTTCAATCTTTAAAAGGTAAAAAGGACGGACTAACTTAAATTAAGGATTAGAGCGTGACATCCCGAATCGAGGCCATTGTCACATTTTTAATATAACTGTAATTTAATTATTATATTATTATTGCTAGCGGTCCGCCCGCGGTTACGCTCGCGTTTTGAAAGATTTTTCCGTGGGAATAAGATTTATTCCCGTAAAAAATATCTTATGTAGTGTACGGGGGCTGATTGATAAGTTTCCGAAACGACAAAGAAAAACTTTAAAAATCTATTTAAAATAAATTTATTTCTCAACGTCGGGAACAAAACGATGTAAATTTCACGGTGTATAAGTATCATGAAGTGGGATCCATCCGCGGGGCTCAATGACTCCGACTTCAGTATTTTTGTGGGGTAATTATCGACTTTACAGCCCACTTGATAAGACTCAGAGCCATATAAAAATGATAAACTTTTCATGATAGCCGTTATCAATAAAATAACATACCAACTAGGTATTTGGCTGGGATCCTGGGGTCCAGCTCGGCACAGGAAACATTAGCAATGTATATTGACTACCGTAAACAATATTTTATTTAAAAAAAAAAAAGAGTACAAAAGATACGAGTCCTGTGGAGTTTCTTCTGGCCGTTCTTCTCCACAGAAGGCGTACACTTGTAGTGAACGGGCCATCTTGCTTTGACGTCGAAAAATTATTTTGTTAAATCTTACTTCGAATAAAGACACTTTTATCCCCGTACGCCAAATTATCAGGTCAGAGATCAAATTCGTTAACATTATGGGTACATTAAACGTAAAGTGGCAGTTCTATTACTACACTAGTGTCTCTGTGAGCTGTAGACCTCGCGAGTCTGTATATCTCTTTATATTTATTTTTTCTCCACTAACATCCCCGACCCCTTGAAAGGGGTTTGAAGATTTTGGCTTAGTCATGTTGTTGTTATTTTATCAAAATGGCGGCGCACGTTAAATCCTACATATATCGATTAGGGATACTTATACAAACAAAAAAACATTAAGGTCAATATATCCTAAAGTGTCACGTTACAGAGTTATTTGCAAAAAAAGATCGATGATGATTATATTTTAGCAAGCGGACTTTTAACATTTATTTTATTTATTTATTGTATAAAGTGTAACTATGTTTAAAAAGTTTGTATGTAATTCATTATAAAATCCGTTAAGTCTTTCCAGTTTTTACAATCAAGATGAAAATACGAATCAATAAAACAAGCATTTTACAGCCATCTATTAATTGATCTAAGAAAGATGATTTAGGAAGTAAAAGAATACACATACCTACATCAGTATTTTTATCTTTATGCTTGATCTCTCTTAACATACTAAACGATTGTATGTAGGCAATATTACGAGGGCTGATTGATAAGTTTCCGAAACGACAAAGAAAAACTTTAAAAATCTATTTAAAATAAATTTATTTCTCAACGTAGTTTCCTTCTACCTCGATGCATTTAGTCCAGCGCTTCTCCAATGCCGTTACACCAGTTTGATAAAATGTTTTCTCCAACCCCTCAAAATACTCGTCCACGGCAACAATGACTTCTTCATTTGATGAAAATCTCTGGCCACCTAACCATTTCTTCAGGTTTGGGAATAAGTGGAAGTCACACGGGGCCAGATCCGGGGAATAGGGTGGATGCGGTAGCAATTCGAACCGCAATTCATGGAGTTTGGCGACTGCAACCATTGACGTGTGTGCAGGTGCGTTGTCATGGTGGAACAAAACTTTTTCCTTGGCCAAATGTGGTCGTTTTTTCTGGATTTCTTCACTTAATTTTTGCAGAAAGCTTGCGTAGTACTCTCCATTTATTGTTTTTCCTTTTTGCAGATAATCCACTAAAATAATCCCTCGAGCATCCCAAAAAACAGTCGCCATCACTTTGCCGGCCGACAAAACCGTTTTTGCTTTCTTCGGCGCAGGTCTTCCGCTCTCAGTCCACTGCTTAGATTGTTCTTTTGTCTCGGGAGTATAATGATGTATCCAGGTTTCATCGACTGTTACATAACGCCGCGAAAACTCGTTAGGATCTCGGTTAAACAGCGCCAAACACTCCGATGAATCGTCCACTCGACGTTGCTTTTGGTCAACAGTGAGCAAACGCGGCACCCATCGCGCGCAAAGCTTTTTCATTCCCAAATGTTGGTGCAAAATATTAAAAACGCGTTCAGATGAAATGCTCACCATCTCTGCTATCTCTCGCAACTTCAAGCGCCGATCATTCAATACAATTTTGTGAATTTTTTTGATCATGTCCGGATTCGTGACTTCATTTGGACGGCCAGACCTGTGGGCGTCTTCGCAGCTCTGTCTTCCACGTTTAAAATCAGTTACCCAGGTGTGAATTGTACTCAATGCAGGAGCAGAATTACCTAAAACACTGTCTAGCTTGGTTTTAATCTGGGTTGCTGTTTTCTGTTTTAAAACGTAAAACTTTATCACCGCACGAATTTCGTTTTTTTCCATTGTTAAGAAAATTTACGACAGAGAAAGTTCTACGTCCTATCAAACAAATTCCACCAGTTCGATTAAATTCAAATTTGGCGTTCTATTTTCAAAAAGATGCCAAAATATAATGTAATTTTTTTTTTTTGCGTATCATTTTTTTAAGTTCGTCGTTTCGGCCAGTTATCAATCAGCCCAGGTATGCAGAAATAAAACACACAAATTTTGAATCGGGAGAGATCAAACATATACGATCTGATAGAGTCCTGTCGACTGGCTCTATACCACAGGGTAGTGTCCTTGGATGTGCTCTTTTTCTGCTCTATATAAATAATCTCCCTAACTTCATTACCGAAAAATGCGTCATTTTCGCAGATGACGTCTCTGTCATATTATCATGCTCAAACGCGACCGAGTTAGAGAATAAATTAAACCAGACCCTCAAAGAAATCACCTCCTGGCTTGATGATCACAATTTGGAACTCAATTTGAACAAAACGAAAGTCATTCAATTTAAACCCTCACAAAAATCTTCCTTGCAAATAATTCATAACTATGACAACAAGTCACTCGAGACGGTATACAGCGCTACATTATCGGGTATAGCTTGATACAAATTTGACGTGGAAACCTCATATAAAAAAACTTAAAAATAAGTTATCCTCTTTCGTATATGCTCTATGGCAACTAAAACAAGCCACAGACCTAAATACTGCCCTTGCAAGCTCTGCTTAGTTTCTGATCATAATATAGTGTGTGAGGTTGGTCCGAAGTGTGTGAGATGGCCCCACATTACAACATCACACATTATAAATGTGAAAATATATTTGGATGTTTGTTTCGCTCTCACGCCTTAACTACAGAACGGATTTGGATAAACTTAAGAATGGAGATAGTTTGTACCCTGGATTAACACATAGGATACTTTTTATGGGAAAAAACCTTTATTCCCACGGGAAAATCTTACATAACATGAGCGTAACTGCGGGCGGACAGCTAGTAAGATAATAATGTTTGTTCGGCAGGTGGACTCCAAGAGATGATATCGTTGATAAAGTCGACGGCGGTGCCTATAATCTGCATGTGCAACGACCGCAGCAGCCCCAAGATGAGGACCCTGGTCAACTACTGCTTCGACCTGCGCTTCAACCGACCGAGGGTCGAGCAGATCAAGGTGAGGCACCATTTACACCAGGCTGTAGGGCAGAGCGTCCACGGAATATAAAACAAGAGTGGAAAGGACAAACGTATTTTTTTCTATGAGAACCAGTGTCGCCAAAATCACACATAGATAGCACTGTTTACATCACACACAGACTAAGACAATCGGGCATTTGACCAATCAGAGCTAAAGAACGTTATATATACTTCATTACTAAATGTAAATGTTACTTTACCATTATACAAATAAAGTATACTTTCGCATGAGCTCAGATATACTCTATACTTTCTTCACGTAGTTCAACGCTTCTGACCTAGATAGCGTACAAGATGCATACCAATACATACCTTAGCCCAAAGAAAATAGGAATAGTTTTTGCAAGCTCGGCGAACTAAACAAAACTATGCTGACCTACTCATAGTTATGACACACGCGCCCCGCCCACTTGTCCATTCCTCTCTTGTTTTATATTCCGTGAGAGCGTCGGTGGTCTAGTGGTTCTGGTTAGGGCCGCTGCCTCCCGCCCCCATCACGTACCAATCTGTTTTTGAATTTCGAAGAAACCTACACACTCCTGTGTGAAGTCGACCAACCCGTACTGGGCCAGCGTGTTCGATTAAGGCCTGGTCGCCCTTATTCAGAAGGTTCGAGCCCCTCCGTGGGGACGTATATGAGCTGTTGATAATAACGAAATCGTCTGCTATAAATATTTATTTCTATATTAATTCATGATAAATTCAAGAACAGTCAAATACTCTATGACCGAGCGAGCGAAGCGTTTCCGTTTCAGCTTGGCCAAAATTGCTTTTGTATGTCTATCTGTCTGTCCATCTGTTCCACTCTACAGGTCGCGTTTCTCAACCGATTCTCGTGAAATTTTGTGAGCAGGTTTAATAAATTAAACGATTTTTTTAGGCGAGTCAGTTTTTGAAAATTTAAAAAAATGACGGAGTCATGGGGTTTGCCAGCTTACAAGGTCTACCGCTGAGGCTGTTTTCCTCTACAGGTCACATTTCTCAACCAATAAAAAAAATAAAAATACAATAAAATAAAATATATAAAAAAAAATTGAGGTAAATAAAGGGGTTTGAAGATTTTTGTATGGAGCCTGGCTTAGTGCTCGTTTTCGTGTTGTTATTTGTTGTTATTTTTTCAAAATGGCGGCGCACGATAAATCCTATATATATCGATTGGGGATACTTATATAAACAAAAAATCATAAGGGTCAATATATCCTAAAGTGTCATGTTACAGAGTTATTTGCAAAAAAAGTTCGTTGCAACTGTTTAATGGGAAAGAGAACACTCGGGTGCTGTGCTCACGTGATGTGTATTATTTGGTACATGGCGTGGGCCCGGCACCAAGAAACACCCTTTCAACAACCAGCAGCCTTCTTGGATGAAGGTATTTTATCCGATGAAGATCAAAACTGAATGCAGTATCACATATTCTAGGTTTTTGGTTCGGATGGTCTTTCAATATTATGTATAAAAGTATGTGAAAATGACTTTGTGAATTGTTATAGTTTTTATAAAGGACTACATTTTACCCATTGTTTGTTATTTTATATATATTTCAGATATGTTGGGTTAATAAAATTCGTAACATTTCATGAACATTTCCGCATAAAATTATGTACTTAGTGTTGGTACAAAACTGACTTACGAGAATTGTTCAAAAATCGTAAATATTACTACTACTGTATTAACATGACCCTAATCTATAAGAAATGAAAGAAATAATGAATTTATATGATTTTGTATTCGACCACAACCAACTCAAGCAAAACTACAAAAGACAGCGACGTAAATCACAAAGAGTAAAAAACTACACAATCTATCAAAAACAGCAAGGAGTCTGCGACAACTGTGTTCGATTACATTTTGTAAATACTGCTGAAATTAATTTTTGTTATTCAATAGTCAGGCTGTATAATATATTTTTTATGTAAAAATACCACATTTTTAGTAGAGTGGTAGATTTCATCATTTGTCTTCAGGAGAAATCATCAATCTTTAAAGGATTAAAGCATGTAAATATGATTATAATACAATACTGATTTAAAATATAATATTATTATTTTGTTTATTTAACTTTTTATAATTATTATAAATTGATATATCTTCAATTATACCTGGGCTGATTGATAACTGGCCGAAACGACGAACTTAGAAAAATGATACGCAAAAAAAAAAATATTACATTATATTTTGGCATCTTTTTGAAAATAGAACGCCAAATTTGAATTTAATCGAACTGGTGGAATATGTTTGATAGTACGTAGAACTTTCTCTGTCGTAAATTTTCTTAACAATAGAAAGAAACGAAATTCGTGCGGTGATAAAGTTTTACGTTTTGAAACAGAAAACAGCAACCCAGATTAAAACCAAGCTAGACAGTGTTTTAGGTAATTCTGCTCCTGCATTGAGTACAATTCACACCTGGGTAACTGATTTTAAACGTGGAAGACAGAGCTGCGAAGACGCCCACAGGTCTGGCCGTCCAAATGAAGTCACGAATCCGGACATGATCAAAAAAATTCACAAAATTGTATTGAATGATCGGCGCTTGAAGTTGCGAGAGATAGCAGAGATGGTGAGCATTTCATCTGAACGCGTTTTTAATATTTTGCACCAACATTTGGGAATGAAAAAGCTTTGCGCGCGATGGGTGCCGCGTTTGCTCACTGTTGACCAAAAGCAACGTCGAGTGGACGATTCATCGGAGTGTTTGGCGCTGTTTAACCGAGATCCTAACGAGTTTTCGCGGCGTTATGTAACAGTCGATGAAACCTGGATACATCATTATACTCCCGAGACAAAAGAACAATCTAAGCAGTGGACTGAGAGCGGAAGACCTGCGCCGAAGAAAGCAAAAACGGTTTTGTCGGCCGGCAAAGTGATGGCGACTGTTTTTTGGGATGCTCGAGGGATTATTTTAGTGGATTATCTGCAAAAAGGAAAAACAATAAATGGAGAGTACTACGCAAGCTTGCTGCAAAAATTAAGTGAAGAAATCCAGAAAAAACGACCACATTTGGCCAAGAAAAAAGTTTTGTTCCACCATGACAACGCACCTGCACACACGTCAATGGTTGCAGTCGCCAAACTCCATGAATTGCGGTTCGAATTGCTACCGCATCCACCCTATTCCCCGGATCTGGCCCCGTGTGACTTCCACTTATTCCCAAACCTGAAGAAATGGTTAGGTGGCCAGAGATTTTCATCAAATGAAGAAGTCATTGTTGCCGTGGACGAGTATTTTGAGGGGTTGGAGAAAACATTTTATCAAACTGGTGTAACGGCATTGGAGAAGCGCTGGACTAAATGCATCGAGGTAGAAGGAAACTACGTTGAGAAATAAATTTATTTTAAATAGATTTTTAAAGTTTTTCTTTGTCGTTTCGGAAACTTATCAATCAGCCCTCGTAATATTGCCTACATACAATCGTTTAGTATGTTAAGAGAGATCAAGCATAAAGATAAAAATACTGATGTAGGTATGTGTATTCTTTTACTTCCTAAATCATCTTTCTTAGATCAATTAATAGATGGCTGTAAAATGCTTGTTTTATTGATTCGTATTTTCATCTTGATTGTAAAAACTGGAAAGACTTAACGGATTTTATAATGAATTACATACAAACTTTTTAAACATAGTTACACTTTATACAATAAATAAATAAAATAAATGTTAAAAGTCCGCTTGCTAAAATATAATCATCATCGATCTTTTTTTGCAAATTATCTGTAACGTGACACTTTAGGATATATTGACCTTAATGTTTTTTTGTTTGTATAAGTATCCCTAATCGATATATGTAGGATTTAACGTGCGCCGCCATTTTGATAAAATAACAACAACATGACTAAGCCAAAATCTTCAAACCCCTTTCAAGGGGTCGGGGATGTTAGTGGAGAAAAAATAAATATAAAGAGATATACAGACTCGCGAGGTCTACAGCTCACAGAGACACTAGTGTAGTAATAGAACTGCCACTTTAAGTTTAATGTACCCATAATGTTAACGAATTTGATCTCTGACCTGATAATTTGGCGTACGGGGATAAAAGTGTCTTTATTCGAAGTAAGATTTAACAAAATAATTTTTCGACGTCAAAGCAAGATGGCCCGTTCACTACAAGTGTACGCCTTCTGTGGAGAAGAACGGCCAGAAGAAACTCCACAGGACTCGTATCTTTTGTACTTTTTTTTTTTTTTAAATAAAATATTGTTTACGGTAGTCAATATACATTGCTAATGTTTCCTGTGCCGAGCTGGACCCCAGGATCCCAGCCAAATACCTAGTTGGTATGTTATTTTATTGATAACGGCTATCATGAAAAGTTTATCATTTTTATATGGCTCTGAGTCTTATCAAGTGGGCTGTAAAGTCGATAATTACCCCACAAAAATACTGAAGTCGGAGTCATTGAGCCCCGCGGATGGATCCCACTTCATGATACTTATACACCGTGAAATTTACATCGTTTTGTTCCCGCCGTGTAGTGATAGTACCCGTCAAACTGAACAACTTTCACGAAAAAAAAATTTCCTGCGACAAAAAAATTTTTGGCCTCTCCATACAAAAGTTGTTCAGTTTGACGGGTACTATCACTACACGGCGAGAACTAAACGACGTAAATTTCATGCTGTATAGGAATTTGTATAATAGGGTATTTAACTGTTCCTAAATTTACCATATTTATTTTAAAAATATAGATTAGTAGCAGACTCGGAGGTAGCAGATGATTCGCGAAGAAAAAAACAGAATCGATTGGAAAACTAATTTACAGTGATTTTTTAAAGTTTCAATATGTCTGTTTCTTTCAAAAATGATTTTTTGTATGGAGATTATATGGCGTTACTAGCTTGTGACGTCACAAGCTAGTAACGCCTCTGTCTAATCTTGAAATTCAAACTAATATAACTCGGTAAATTTTAAAGATAGAGCAAAAATTCTTTTAGTGTTCGATATTAGAAACTAACAAGTTTGGATTTATAAAATAATAAAAAAGTGGTCAAATACCCTACATACAAATCTCCATATCCATCCGTGGATAAACTCCACCCATTCCACCCAGCCCGGAAGGTCGCTCAAGGCCTCTAAAATGGTTCACAAGTCGTTGGCCGGTCACTAAGATTCCGGAACCAAAAAGGCCTCCTATCTGTCTGTACACAACATTTTGTGTGTAATTCTATTCTGTATATTTTTTTTTGTGTTTGTAATAAACTATACTTTGTCCCACATAGGATTGGAAAGAAGTAAAAAAGGTTATTTTATATTCACACTCCGCGTAGTACGTATTTTTAATATTCACGCAAAGTGTGTCCTAAAAATACCTAAGAAGACAGTGATCACAAACATTGTTGATTTGCCTGTCACTTAAGTTTTGCAATTCTTCAGACTTTGTCAGGAACTTAGGTTTGCCTGCGGATCTCATCGTTTCTGATTCGATTCGGCATAGCCCTTCCTTTCCATTGCCCTACGGGGTTCCCTACTCTTAGTACAAAGTAATTTAGTCTCATAAGTATTAATAATGCCATTTTTATTAATATTTAAACCCAACCAATACAGAAAACAAATTAATCTAATAATTAATTAATAAGACCTGCCTGAGCCTATCTACTCTCAATATTTTGAACTTGTGCTAAAATGTTTACTGTCACTGCTTATTTTTCCAATGTTATATGAAATGGAGTATATATTCTATGCTAATGGCACCTTCTGAACTTTTCTGTTAATAAATAAAAAAGTAAATAACATTTTTATTCCATTTATTTCAAACACAAGAGGACCCATAGTTTTACACTGTTACAGTTCATCAATAGTTCATATACGTCCCCACCGAGGGGCTCGAGCCTACCCTGAATTAGGGTGATCAGACCTTAGTCGACCACGCTGGAACAGTGCGGGTTGGTTTTGAAATTCTTCGCAGGAGTGTGCAGGTTCCATCATGCTGTTTTCCTTCACCGTAAGAGCGTCGAATAAACGTAATATGAATTCGAAATTCGAAAACACATTGGTGCGTGGTGGGGATCGAACCCGCGTCTCCCGGCCGGGAGACGGGACACTGTTACAGTACCTATTCTATATTATTCTATTTAACAATAAAAAAATCGTGGAATGTCACTTTTCTTTGCAAGGTGGCCTATCAATCGTAACAGGACTTTTTGAGGAGCGGAATGCTCTTAACTCTAAATGTTACAACATTTACAACGCATATAAAATGAATGTTATATAAAAACTTAAAATATATAAACATAATGTAATGTTACACAAAATGAAAAAAAAAAATCTTTTACTAATAGGGTATCGGACCGGATTCATCCAAACTTCTTAGTTTCTGCTATCGAACACTAAAATAAATTTTGCTCTATCTTTAATTTTTTTTTTTTTTTTTTTTTTTTTTTATTAAACTAAGTATACAAAGAAAACGGCATCATTACAGGAAGATCCCAAGTCGATACCGCCACATCTAAATTAGTTAAAAACACAAATATACATTCTTATGATTAAAATCAACACAATATAAATCAACACAAACAATAACAATTTTTGTTTAAACCGAAAAATTCATTATATGCATCAATTATTATAATTGTTATTATTTCAGGAACTTAAATATTTACAAGTAACTTGAGTAAACTTTGCCAATGAACAATTAAAAACATCAATTTCTAAGGACACTGCGTTTAATATTCGGAGAGCTATGGGAACCGGGGCATGCTTTAGGATATTTGTCCTACAGACCGGTAACGCAAACAGCTGGTTTCGAGGTCCAAGTCTAAGCCTCATGTTTGGGATGCACAATGCAAGCAATTGTAAAATCTGTGGATTGATTAATTTTCCTGTGATAACTTTAAAAATATATGTTGCCAGAGCCAACCCCCTTCTAACTTCTAATTTATAATACCCCACCATGCCTAACACAAACGAGGTAGGATACATGAGTGGAAAAAAGGGATAAACTCCATACATTTTCAGATATAAATATCGTAGAAATTTATTTTGTATCTTTTCTAACATTTGGTTATATTTTGCCTCATGCGGATTCCAAATTATACTTCCTGTTTCTAATTGACTTCTAACTAAAGAATTGTATAAAACTTTTATTGCTGTTATATTTTGTAAATCTTTTGTGTGCCGTAAAACAAATCCCAATTTTCTATAAGCCCTTTTGCATAAGTTTTGAATATGAAGATGAAACGTTAAATCTGAAGTCATTTGTATGCCTAAATCTCGTACTGAATCGACTCTCTCTAAGTGTTCCCCAGCAATTTGATATTGGAACTCACAAGGCTTGCGAGCTCTTGTATATGACATTAGATTACATTTACCAGTATTAAAATCTAATTTATTGTTTTTACTCCATTGAACAACTTTATTGATATCCTGTTGCAAGCGTTCACAATCAGTCTTTTCTCTAATTTCTAGAAATACCTTTAAGTCGTCCGCAAACAGAAGGCATTGGGCATGTTCTAACACATCAGGCAAGTCATTTACCATTAAGATAAATTCCAATGGGCCTAGGTTGCTCCCTTGACTGACACCCGAAAATGTTGCATATGTCTCCGATACATGTCCAGCAAACTCTACATATTGTTTTCTATCTCTTAAATAGTTTGCAAAAAAGTTTAAAAGGTGTGTAGAGAATCCTGAATTTGCCAATTTTACTAAAAGAATATCATTATTAACTACATCAAAAGCTTTTCTGAAGTCAAAGTAGGCTACGTCTACTTGACCTCCAGTACGCGAGTCTAGAGCAGCAGTAACATATTGCGTGAAGCACATTAAATTTGTATGAACTCCTCGGCCCGCTCGAAAGCCATGTTGACAATCAGTTATCGTAGCGCTTACTTGCAACGCAATGTCTGAGTATAACGCGGATTCGAACAACTTTGCAAATGTTGATGGAACCGCTATAGGCCTAAACCCAGAAATATCGAAACCCAATCCGCTTTTAGGGACAGGAGTCACTCGCGTAAGCTTCCATTGTTTTGGATATGTAGCTAACCTCAGACACAGATTAAAAATATATAACAGAGGCTGAATCAACACTGATGCACAGTCCTTGACAATAAAAGGTGGAATCCCATCCGGACCGTACGACTTTTTTGGCTTTAGCCGTGTTAGAGCCTGCAGCACTTCCTTTCGAGAAAGGCTTGCTATATTGACCGAGTTATAAAGGTTTGAAATTCAAGGTTAGACAGAGAGGCATATACCCACTTGTGACGTCATTTGTTAGTAACGCCATATAATCTCCATAAAAAATCGTTTTTGAAAGAGACAGACATATTGAAACTTTAAAAAATCACTGTAAATTCGTTTTTCAACCGATTCTGTTTTTTTCTTCCCGAATCGTCTGCTACTAATCTATATTTAAAAAAAAACATAGAATAAATAATAATAAAATATGGTAAATTTAGGAACAGTCCGATCCCTATTCTTTTATAGAAAATATCTATCTCTCTTTATAGAAAATATATATCTATAAGATTGATTTCGCCGCTAAGCGAAGAGATTTCATGTTCACAGACATAGATAGCTTTATGCCAGCAACCCACGTTATTTAATGTACCCTTATTGTTCTTGAAGAACATGGAACCACATTTTTTCTTGTCATCTCCGTCCGGTTGTTGCGGGTTTGTGCCCCAAGTTGAATAGCCAGACTCTTCAAGACTTTCGCCTGAAACATAGTATAGATCGCATCTCGTAAAAAGAACGGTGATATGTTGCTTTAAAATAGGCGCAGTCTCGAATCTACGTTTCTGTTTCCTATTTATAATTATATGAACTGGTTACACTGTACCCTGGGTAACCTTAAGCCGAATCTTAGCTATAAGCACAATCAGACTACCACGGTCACTCGTAGAAAAACTTGATGACAAAAATAGTAAACAATTAAAAAACATAATCAAACGATATCTTAGCAAAGACATTTTCATAGAGGGAACTGATGCGCACCCAGGGTCTTCTAGCGGGTCTAAGTCTACTGTCATTTAAAACATGCTATAACTTTCAACATAAAATAAATGTTATATAAGTATTAAAAAAAATACTAAGTATAATAAATGTATGAAAAGCGTGAGCAACTCTATTTAAACCGTGGCCACGCATAATCTTTAAATTTTGATATTTAAGGTCTCTGTTTATTGTAATATTCTTGTGTTTGTTGGAAATGGCTTTTAACACAAGATTACAATAAAACTGAAGACATCTTAAAATTCATAACATAAAGCAACTATACAAATTATTTACTAGACTTAATTATCTATATTATCTATCTACAGGATCTAATATGTACATGTATAACTTTCAAATATTTTTACATTATCTATTAAGTATATGAAAATTCTCATTATACAATAAATAAATAAACTATCCTATGTATATGTAATTGTTTTCAATTTAATAATATATATACATATATATATATATATATATATAGTTAATATGTCTGTTTATCTTGTTAAACAATATTATTTTGTTTAATACTAACGTTTTTTCACGTAATGTACTTGTTAAATGTTGTCACCAAATTAAACAGAAAATATGTGAATATTTTATCTTAATGATAAAATCTTGTAAATCAGACTCACTGTCTCCCAAGACACAGGTTACCCTAGTTTGGGAGACAGAGATCAAACTCTGTAAGGACTTTTACCTAGTACGTCTATCTATGTACATTTGCTTTTATTGCATTTATATTTAAAAAAAAAACTGAATTTAGAATTTCTGGAATTTTTTTTAGAGCCCGCAGTTTTTGGTTGTAGAATTTTCGTGTTCATAGCCGGTTTGCCAGTCCATACTAAGTTCAGGATTCTCTATTTTCATTGAACGAACTATAATTTGAACAATAACAAATCGTTCACCAAAACTCCAAGAAAAAACTACATTAAACTTAAAATGTAAATTACTTTGTAAAACGGTCCGATTTTAGCGACTTAAAGTCGGCTAAGAACAATCTCAGGAATATTTCTCCTGTTATTCGAATTAATGTGAAACGAAGGAAAATAAATAAAAATAACCACAATATCTGGACACAAACATCAGATAATCTATTTACCTTTGACTGTCTTCCATTCATGTTCAAAATCTTTATAGAATCCCACGAGCACCTGTTCTTCTAGTATCTTAGCAGAGCCATGCGCCCTATTAATAAACTGCGAAGACAGTTGAACTAGGAAGTCGGCCTCAGCCTCGTTATTGATAACCGCTAAGTATGACATCTCGGCGTTGCACACTTTAAATGCCTCCGTCCAGTTTCTGGCGTCAGTATGGACCTTATAGCAGCGGTTTAAGTTGCTATTGTAAATGTAGTCTAAAAACATGAAGCAACATATTAGAAAACTAGGAAAAGAGTGTTCGTCTCAAGCACAGACTTCTGTTTTGTTTACCTTTTTCACTGTTTGAAGCCTAACATCAGTTCACAAGGGAGCGTTGGCCCTTAGTTAGTCTTAATCTACATTAACGATTCCACAGTATGCAATAACAAAAAATAGCATTGCGCGGATCAAAACTCCATCGCAGATCAAGTAGCAACTTAAATCCTACCTTTCCTAGGCATATGACATTCCTGATTCCATTGGACATCTTTAAGCGCCTTCTTGCAGATGAAGGGTTTTTTATTGTTACATGGTGCATCGTTCATCTTTCCATCTTTCAAGAGTTCCACGCAATCTTCCTTTCCTTGAGAATTATTCGGCTGGGAAAATCCCCAGTTAGTGTACACGTCACCAATAGGTCGCCCTGGAATAGTTATTTGTGAACTAATACGTATTGAATACATATAGCATGCGAAATCTCTACGTGTAAATTGCAAAGGAAAGGAAAAATAATCCGGTTACAAAACTAAAAAAAATAGATTCAGAACACATCAATAAAATTGAACGTCAATTGTTTACCATCAACTGTTGTAAAAAATCCCTCCGCTAGTATGTCACTTATTCCAATGTGGATCTTAGAAAACTTCGGCTGTATCTGAATTTGATGGGCCTGTACTGCTTCTGCTTCTTCATGATTTTCTGGGTAGTATAAAGCAGCTCCTTCTAATTCGCAACGTTCCTTCGCCTCTAGCCAAGTCGTTCCCAGAGTGTGTATTTTGTAAAAACTCTTAATGCTGTCGATGTAGGTGTAATCTTTTCGGAAGAATAATGCTTCTTGCTGTCCATCTGGAAAGTATCAAGCATCGCAGATATTTTCTTCTTTCACTTAAGGCCAGTTTGCAGTTTGATTAGTTTGAGTGCATTTACACGTACAGTCGCTTGCAAAAGTGGAGTCATGTCACGTGTTTTTATACTTTGAAATATCTTTTCATTATTATGACCTTTATTGCATATTATTATTTATATTAATAAAGTCCACACCATACGTTAATACAAAATCCAAGAATAAATAACTATTAGAAAATAATTTATTTCAAAGTATAAAAACACGTGATATGACCCCACTTTTGAAGGTGACCGTACCACGGTCCATGACGCACTTTAAGTATGCATCTTTTAGTATTAGTACATGCACTCGCTAATGCACGAATCATAATGCAAACAGGCTACAAACGTTAGGGTTCAGATGACCACAAAACCTTCAGTGCCATTGAGCCGCCAAAAGCCTTTTGAGATAGGGTATCGGACTGTTCCTAAATTTACCATATTTTATGAATTATTTTTAAAATATAGATTAGTAGCAGACGATTCGCGAAGAAAAAAACAGAATCGGTTGAAAAACGAACTTAGTGATTTTTTAAAGTTTCAATATGACTGTCTCTTACAAAAACAATTTTAGTATGGAGATTATATGGCGTTACTAACAAATGACGTCACAAGTGGGAATGTGCCTCTCTGTCTAATCTTGAATTTCAAACCTTTATAACTCGGTAAATTTTTAAGATATAGCAATAATTATTTTAGTGTTCGATAGCAGAAACTAAGAAGTTTGGATTTATAAAATTTAAAAAAAGTAGTCCGATCCCCTATTGCTCATTTAAAATTATGATTATGATCATGTAACGAACGACTACTTCTGTGACCCTCTCCAAATACTAGTCTTTGTAAAAAGAATTAGTTAAATAAAGAAAAACCTAACGTATGATAACCAACGAGTATTATCTAAAAACCTTTGTGCCATAATATTATAATAAATTTTATTATAAAGAATGTTCGTAGATTATTTTTTACATTGAGCTCGTTTATCTGACCAGTTTGTATGTTTTCGGCAATTCTCTAAATGTTGTGAAACAAAAGTGTTAAAGACTTGATGATGATGATGATGATCTGTCCGACCGATTTCGGCCATGGCGACCACTTCTACTCCTAGTCAGTCGGGCGCTGGTGCACCCGAAGATGGCTTATGTAGCCGATCTTCGCAGCAAACTCCCGTGCACAGAGAGGGCACGTGAGCACGCCCCTTACATAATTATAGTCGATGGCGGCGGGTGGACGGGCCTTCAGCTCGTCACGCTTATCGTCGAGGTCAGCTTTACGCTGCTCCTCGAACTCGCGTACTCGCCTCTTCACAATCCCGCGCCATTCCGGGCGCTGTGCTGCCAAACCTTCCCATTCAGAGGGCTCTATGTTGCATCTTTTCATATGCCGCTTCTGAACATCTTTGTAACGGAGGAGTTGTCCGCCATGTTTCCGCTTACCCTCCTCTAGTTCAGAGTAAAAGATAACCTTTGTGCCATAATATTATAATAAATTTTATTATAAAGAATGTTCGTAGATTATTTTTTACATTGAGCTCGTTTATCTGACCAGTTTGTATGTTTTCGGCAATTCTCTAAATGTTGTGAAACAAAAGTGTTAAAGACTTGAGCTACCACCAAAGGTTATTTGGCCAGCATAAGGCTGTATTCGTCTAAATGTAACGGCTATAATCATAGCCTTTCACAATGATCTCAAACGAAATGAACGTCTATCAGCAGCTTCACCATCGATTTGTTGCTTTTATTTTAACTATGTCAAAAAATGTTTTGAAATTAATTTGAATTAGTGACCAAAGCTCAGAAATAGTTTGATTATATGAAAGATATTTCGAGTATCTTATTGGGACTTCAATCTTGTAGCAACCTCGCCTAGATAGTGTTCTATCATCATGATTGGTAGTGTCAAAAAAAGATTTATCTTCTCTCTCGAATTACAAAATCCAAAACGGTTTTATATTGACACACTTTATAAAAACAATACCGAAATTTAAAAATAGAATCATATTATAATGTCGTGGCCATATCGTAGAATTGACCACATCATGAAATTTTCGATCATTTCATTAAATGGTCACATTTCATTTCATTTTGGATCAACTTTGTTGAATCTTTTTAAGCAAGAAATAGAAGTTTATGAAACAGTTGCATAATGAGGGGTATTAAAACACTCGTGTGGAACTATTAAAAACCTCGCCGAACACGTGGATAATAAATAATATTTTCTTTCTTTCTTTAGTTTTTTAATACCCCTCATTATGCAACAGTTTCATAAACTACAATTTCTTTCATCTCATGTCATGACTGAAGATTTTGCAAAAACATATATGAGCAGATAAAGATAAAGATAAATTTATTGCGTAAAATACGCGTATTATAAGATGTTATAAATAAAAATAGTATGTCACAGTATATTTCACCATTCATGGCATGCAATAGTTCCATTAATATAAAACTTATAGAATTAAAATTACAAATTATTGATTACAAAAAACAAGTCAATATAAGCCTCAATTTCATCTAAAAATTCCTTAATATTATAAAAACATTTTTCAATTAGCCATTGTTTTAATTTTAACAAAAAATACCTACTCGGAAGAACTCTTAATGCTCTTGGAATTTTATTATAAACTTTAATGGTCATAATATAGCAATTTCGCAGGCTGAGTAAAAAAAATATATGGTTGTAGTTGCAACAATTTTATTTATTACGAACTCCCATAAAATCCCCCATTAGTTTGGCCTATTCTAACAATCTTTAAATTTGTTAAGACTTACTTGCTTTCAAGACGCACTGCACTATAGCAAGCATAAATACTATCGTATTTACACCCATATTAATTAAGTCACGTTGTGGTCGCGTTCAAGTCAAATATTTATAACGATAACTTATTAGCGTATACGTGTCTCCAGATCAGAATTACAGTTGCTATTGACGGCACTAGGTTCAAAGCTTCTTTTATATCTATACGTACATATGTAAACTACCTAGGTATACTTTGTTATACAGGATGGCCCATTTAGATAGGTCAGTATGGGTTACTGAAATATAAGACATGGAAAGATCTGTTCTAAGGAACCATGTTATCGATTTTAATGACAAGAAAAACTGCATTAATAGATTTAACAAAACTCATATTTTCGTTCGTATTTAAGAAAAAAAAAAACGTTTCCATATCGATTGCGTAGGTCATAAGTATACAAATGTTACTATGAAATATGATAAAATTATTAAATATGCATTGTATTTCACAGTTTTTTTTTCTTTTGTTTTGTTTTTCTTCTATACGATTTAAAAAAAAAACTCATATTTTCGGTCGTATTAAAAAAAAGACTTCTCTTTTTTAATACGACCGAAAATATGAGTATAGGCCTCTGCCTATACTCAGCAGTGGGTGGATGTGGGCTAGATAGATAGATAGAAAAAAAAATCCATATCGATATCGATTGTGTAGGTCATAAGTAGTAAACGTTACTATGAAATATGATACCTAAAATTTATTAAATATGGATTGTATTTCACGGATTTTTTCCTTTTGATTTTTTTTTCTTCAATATTATATTCTATGGCCTATTATACGATAAATGATTACTTAGATGATAAAAACGTCTGGTCAACTGTTGTACCAAATCAGCGGAGTACATTGTAATTATGACTCATGTATGATTCTTTATATATTTAAAAGAAAAGTACAAAAGATACAATTCCTGTGGAGTTTCTTCTGGCCGTTCTTCTCCACAGAGGGCGTACACTGGTAGTGAACGTGCTATCCATGATAGCTTTGACATCGAAAAATGATTTGTAAAAATCTTAATTCAAATAAAAAAAATTTACTTTGACTACCAGGTTCGATTCCCGAACTGAGAATATGTTTTGTTTTAAATCTATGAATGCAGTTTTTTGTCATTAAAATCAATGACATGGATTATTCATTATATTATAACACATCTCTCTGTCTTCTTCTTCTCTTCTTAGTCTCAGAGTTACCCATACTGACCCGTCCAAATGGGCCACCCCCTGTATAGTACGATGATGTTACCCATTTTCATGACTCTTTTAAATGAAAACAAAAGCAATCTGAATGATTATAAAGATCGTGGCCTTCACCCCAATAATCTTCGGTTTCAACTAGTTCCAAGTATACAAAATCCAAGTATACAAAAAAATACTGATACTCGTAACAATCAGGGACCGGACTACCCGTTGAAAAACCCCTTCAGTCGTTTGGGTTTTAAGTTTTTACAGAATGATAATTAAAATACTGATACTCGTAACAATCAGGGACCGGACTACCCTTTCAAAAACCCCTTCAGTCGTTTGGGTTTTAAGTAGAATGATAATTAAAATACTAATACTTGTAACAATCAGGGACCGGACTACCCGTTTGAAGAAGCTTTGAATTTGAATTAACAACATGAAATTTTGTTAATAGTTCATTTCTAGTATTTATATTAATAAAACACACTACACGTCATGTTTTATATATTTTCATTTATTTCAAGTCCAAGCATATACATTTTAATTTTAAAAACACGCTCATTCTAAAGCGTGAGTAGAGATGAGTTAAAAAAGAAAATCAAAGTCATTTGGTGTAAGAAATCCTACACCACCACCTTAAGTTACTTTTAGGCTATTTGCAAATATCTCTTAGTTTAGTGGATTATTACTTCTTATATTGTGTTTTAAGAGCGTCGGTGGTCTATTGGCTAGTATATATATTGACGCAGACAGCATTTAGCTTTGATTTTGTATGCGACCCGTTATCTAGTTGTAAATGTTGATCGAAGTTCATCGTATTTTGTTTTAAAATTAAAACTTATCCTTCTAATTTGCAGTCAGCAATGATGTCGGTGTGCTGTAAGGAAGGCGTTAAGATCCCCCAAGACGCTCTGAGTCAGCTGATCGTGGCTGCTAACCAGGACGTGAGGCAAACCCTCAACCTTTTATCCATGTGGGCCATCGACCCCAGCCTCATGGACTCCGACAAACTGAAGAAAGACGCAAAAGCCGGGTACAAGGACCTTAAACTGGTAAGCTAAGCTACTAGACTTCATTTATTGATTTAGTCTACCTCTATTGTGAAAAGAGTTCGTGGGAGCGCCAATGGAATCATGAAGATGATAAGTGAGAGAATGGGCTCTGTTTTGCCACGTGCCAAGCGGTGAAGCTTTTCATCAAGGCTCTCTGGTGGTATGTATTCATTTTAAGATAAATATTAATAGTTTATAATTTTGAGTTTATGTGCTGTACTAGTGTTGTTATGTTTGTTTTTATATGAACCTTTGAATGTCTGAAATAAATGTTTTTTTTTTTTATTGAGCCAAGACTCCTACTAAACCAGGACTCAACTTCAATCGATCAATCAATCAATCAGTCCACTGCTGGACGTAGGCCTCCCCAAGGGCACGCCAAAGCGCACCCGCTTTCCTCATCCAGCCACCACCAGCGACCTTCCTCAGGTCATCAGTCCCCCTGGCAGGGGGGCGTCCCACACTACGTTTCCCGAGACGCGGTCTCCATTCGAGAACCCGTCTGCTCCAACGCTCGTCAGTTCTGCGACAGACGTGGCCAGCCCACTGCCACTTCACGAAGCTACACTTCTGGACGATATCAACTACCGTAGCGAAATACCAAGCATAGTTCTTTCCATAGCTCGCTGAGTGACATGTAGCCGGTGGGCCAGCTTCACCGTCATGTTCCACGTCCGTATGTCAAAACTAGTAGGACACACTGGTTATACATGTATTGTTATGTAATTAGCTTTTAAAGAACAAACATCCAAACATTTAAATATCCAATCATCCAAATATATTTTCACATTTCGTCGCCTTAGAGTGAAAACCTCGTGTGAAAGAAGAATTTTTTTTGAAGAGTAAGAAAAAACAGCGTCGACTTTTTATAACCGGATCTTATGTATTTTCATTATTAGTAGCTTCTAAAAAGTGCTATAAATCTTTGTTGTTCTAATAAACCCGTTTGTGCAACAATTACCCATTTTTTGTGTACGTTTATTCTGAACTGGACCCTGTTTCCCTGCCACGCTGCCATACTTCTATGCCATTCACCACACTTGCCTACTGAAGCTGCTTACCGCACTGGGTGATCCGTGCAATATGCTTGCTCTATACTTATATATACTCTAAGATGATGATGATGAATTCCAGGGTCCCTGGGAAGCCGTTCGC
The DNA here is from genome assembly GCA_951230895.1 of Carpatolechia fugitivella. Classification (NCBI taxonomy): domain Eukaryota; kingdom Metazoa; phylum Arthropoda; class Insecta; order Lepidoptera; family Gelechiidae; genus Carpatolechia; species Carpatolechia fugitivella. The sequence goes on from OX579649.1 coordinate 3,856,309, forward strand.
AAAGTGTTTTCTGCTGAAGAGCACAAGACGATGAGCATACACGACAAGAGCGACTTGTTTTTCTACGACTACAGTCTTGCGCCGCTTTTCGTCCAGGAGAACTATTTGCAAGTCTCCCCGCACTGTCCAAAGTAAGTTGACTGTTGTACACACGGAATATAAAACGAGAGAGTAATAGACAAGTGGGCGGGGCGCGTGTGTCATAACTATGAGTAGGTCCGCATAGTTTTGTTTAGTTCGCCGAGTTTGCAAAAACTATTCCTATTTTCTTTAGACTAAGGTATGTATTGGTATGCATCTTGTAGTACGCCATCTAGGTCAGAAGCGTTGAACTACGTGGAGAAAGTATAGAGTATATCTGAACTCATGCGAAAGTATACTTTATTTGTTTAATGGTAAAGTAACATTTACATTTAGTAATGAAGTATATATAACGTTCTTTAGCTCTGATTGGTCAAATGCCCGATCGTCTTAGTCTGTGTGTGATGTAAACAGTGCTATCTATGTGTGATTTTGGCGACACTGGTTCTCATAGAAAAAAATACGTTTGTCCTTTCCACTCTCGTTTTATATTCCGTGATTGTACAGTCCCTTTCAATAGAATCCGGCAATAATGTAAACAAACCAATTTAAACACGATTACTCCGTAATTACTTACATTTGAGTGTCAATCCTGATCATATTCACATTTCAAAGAACCATACATTCTTCTTACAATCATTTCGCCCCCTATTAACTTCTTTATGATAGTTATTTTAATAAAAAATACTCGGACAACTAAACTTTCAATAATTTGTAAAACTGCCATATTAATTTTTTACTCATAAAAGTCTTGCTTTTGCTTGTCTTTACAAAATTAGTGTCAAAAATTGTTTACATTATTGCCGGATTCTATTGAAAGGGACCTTAGTTCGTTGGGTGGCTCATTTGGATGGGTCAGGGTAACTCGGGTACTATGAAACATAGAAAGATCTGTTCTAAGGAACCATGTCATCGATTTTTGTGACAAGAAAAACTGCATTGTACCCGGATTTTTGACAGAAGAGTTCTGACAGCTTAAAAATTCTTCATACGACGTTAAGGCGCTACGCCGAAAAAAAATTGTTGCGTAAGAGGTGTGTCTAAGGTAGACGGCGCTGACAGCTTAAAAATTCTTCATACGACGTTAAGGCGCTACGCCGAAAAAAAATTGTTGCGTAAGAGGTGTGTCTAAGGAAGACGGCGCGGGCAGCGCCCCGCGTCGTCCAGCCGCTCCCCGCGCCGCCCCGCACAGACCCCGCTCTAAAACATCGAGGCGGGTCTATGACCTCTGCGACAATGATAAAATATTATATTTGTTTAATTTGATGTAATTGCGCAAAGTATATTACTATGTATGATTCGCTTTTTGAGTATATATTTTTTATTTTATTTTAATTGGTCTTTAGTGTAGTGGAGTGTACGGTAGTAATGATTATAATTTCACCTAAAAATAAAAGATTTAGTATTTCAAGATTCCAGACATTTTGACATTGTAATAGTAAGTATAATTTGAATTACTATAATACGGTCCGCCCGCGGCTACGCTCGCGTTGTGTAAGATTTTCCCGTGGGAATAAGCCTTTTCCCGTAAAAAGTATCCTATGTAAGTGTCCTATGTGTTCCAGGGTATAAACTAACTTTATTCCAAATTTCTTTCATACCAATCCGTTCAGTATTTGTTGTCTTCCAGTATCTTCACTTCAAAATTATATAGGGGACAAGGGGAAAATAATTCCCGTTGTCACCACTTTAATTTATTTATAAAAATACCTACAGATTTTCGAGTATTTTTATTCCATTGTATCCAAACTGAAGTCAATTTATTAATTGGATGCAAAAAAAGAAAAATGTGATGTTTATTTACGATTTACAATACGATCGATACGTATCTACTTATTTCTGATACGATCAATATTGTGAATGTTTCCGGAAATACATAATGTTTTCATCGTGCCTATTTTTTTCTTTGTGTTAGATTAAACAGGATGATCACTATAAATGTCTTTATAATATTTTTATCACACCACGTCACTTCAACACATCAATTATTTTTTTCTTTCACTGTCATTATGATGAGTAATTGGTACCAAAGAAATCTTATATCAAATATTTGGTTCAAATCAAGATCAAAAGTTTCTGTTTTGTCAATAAAATTGGGTATGCAAAGTTTTAAAAAAAGTATGCTAAAGGCAAAACCATTTCGAGATATAAGGTTGGTTCCTAAATATATGTTCATTATGATGAGTAATTGGTACCAAAGAAATCTTGTATCAAATATTTGGTTCAAATCAAGATCAAAAGTTTCTGTTTTGTCAATAAAATTGGGTATGCAAAGTTTTAAAAAAAGTATGCTAAATGCAAAAACATTTCGAGATATAAGGTTGGTTCCTAAATATATTTTGCATTTTTTTGCTCAAAATACTACACGGTTGTTTATTTTTTTATAAAATCATTTAATTTCCAAGTGCCCTCCAAAAAGTAACCTGTAGCCGTGCCATCCATGGTAGCTTTGACGTCGAAAAATGATTCATAAAAATATTAATTTGAATAAAATATTTTTATTTGATTTGATATACGGCTGATTCTCTGCCTTGACATACGAGATATATAAAAAAAATACACAAATGTCAAACTTCATCTTTGAATATGGCACAGAATCTTGCGCCACGTGTAAAGCTTGATCTGCTATTTAATTATATTTAATTGTAAAACTTTACTTTAGTATTATATCAGACTGCCCACGCCGCGAAATTTTTTTGATAAAGCATCGACTATTTGTGTTTACCATTGAAATTATTGGGGCGCTTGGTCTGGCATCACTAAAACACATTTGATGACATACGATGACAGCTAACTTCATACCTACATTTTTTGCTTGTCACTAGGCAAAAAATGTATTTTATTCAGCCAACTGTAGTATATGTATGACTTACTTCAACCACATCTAGATAGATATAATTTAGCATCTAAGCAGCTTGTAGTCAATACGTTTGTCAGTCGCACAACACGTCTTTCATTCTGACACGCTCCTGTGTCTCCATACCTCATGCATGGTGACCCTGCCAACACTGCCTAGTATGGACAGTCCTGTGCATCGCGATTCGCTAGTGATAAAAATATAACGTGTTCGTTCGTAAAAATTGTAATAATGTGTTAAAACGAGGATCTGATAGGATGATGTTTACGTGCTAAAAGTGGGTTTTTTTCGATGGGTGTGGAGTTCTTGAGGAAGCTGCGGTGACTCTTGAGACGGGCAAGAAGAGGGTTGTGCCGTAAAGGAGGTGCCTGCTATTTTGAGACTGTTTCGCTCTTTCAATATCGCAAGCGACCTCACGCTGGGTGGAACAATTCCTGCCATGGAGTAAAGCTTTCTCAGTGGTGTCGGTTTCAGGGTGCCCGTGACTATACGTCATGATTCATGGAGAGCCGTGTCCACATTTCTCACATGGGCTGAACAAGCCCAAATTGGACTCGAATATTCGCCTGCTGAGTAAGCGAGAGCAAGACAACTCGTTCGAAGAACGCGTGCGCTGGCTCCCCAGCGGGTAGTGGTAAAACGTCTCAGGATGTTGTTCCGGGCACCAACTTTACTCTTAAGCTTGCGGCAGTTCTCTCTTTATATCAGAGATCGATCCCACGTGACACCTAAGTACCGTCAAAAAATGTTTTTAAACTTTCATACAAATTAACTCGATCAGCTGACCACCTTGTTTGAAAAAAATACAAAAAAGTTTTGGAACGAAAGTTGTTCAGTTTCATGGGCCGATTATTACCACACGATTTTAAGACGTTGACACGTTGTAGTTTTGATTTGTCACGGCAAAGCTAACGATATCTCTTTAGAAATTCATTAAGTATTTTAGAATTTCTAAAGTGTGACAATATTTCCTTATATTTATTAGAGGTTCTATTTTGTCATAAAAACTAAGATTCTTGGATTTCTTTTATTTTTAACATTGCCTCATTGTTTCCTTGGCAAAATAGTGCTCTTAACCGAGTTTCATCAAACCCATTAACTCATAGAAAAAAAAAATTGTTGTTTTCTTAATGGAATAGTCCACTAACCCAAGTTTTATCGTAATCAGAGCACTAACAAAATAATAAACTGTCAGTTAAAAAATGAGTTCATTTTGTTCAATATTATAATTATTTTTTTATAAATAATTATTACACATCCAAAATATCATTTGAATAAAAATACTCGTAAATCAGTCATTCATTTTATAATTATAATTTGTAACGTGGGAGAACGGTAATATTTATTCCCACTGTCCCCTGTTTTTTTTTCTTTTCGAGTGAACATACTGGGGGACAGCGGGAAAAATCCTTAGTTGTTCCCCGGATTTGTTCCCCCGTGAGGGATATAATCCTTTGACTGGAAATAAGACTTGGCCCCGCACACACTTGGCTGGTTTTTTGTAAGCTAGGTATAGGCTATAAAATTACGTAACGAGTATGCAAACTTTACTTTTGAATCAATAAATAAATTACCTACCTACCTAACACAATAAAAATAATTCTAAAAAACCGCATTTGGTTGAATAATAGAACTACCTAACTATTCCTCTCGCGCCTGCCTGTGTTGTACTATAAAAATAAAATGATCGACATCTGTAACTAGGTAGTATAATAATAATATCTAATTTGAAAAAAAAAAAAAATGTATACCTTGATGTGCCGTCCACTGTACATACACATATACCCTTTGCGTAGTGTACTCGTATTATTAGTGTCGACCTTGAAAGTGATAGTATCACAAACTTGACTAAACCTTACTAAGTATACAAGCAGCAGGTATGGACCCAACCTATATTTATTTAATTAAAAATCGATTTAGAAATATTGTCAATGTAACGGATCGGACGGACGGATGTGATGGACCTACTCATAGTACGTCTTCTCCAAATAAAATTATTTCGTGAGCCGGGCGGCTTGGAGCGCCACCGAGCGCACATCCGTCGTCGGCAAAGATCATGGGCGACTGAGCTCAAAAAAGGAAAGTGATGACGCTAAGCTTCTCCGCACGTGTTTAACAGAGAAAGAAATAATGGTCGCGCGCTCCAAGTAAATGGCGTAAGTGCCAAATTTACTTTCTCAGTTTATATAAAAAGTACTAATTTGATTTGTAAATTGATTACGAAAAACATAAAGCAGTCGGAGACCTATCTTGTAACTAAATTTCGGCGACCAATAAATTACCATTTACCTCTCAGATTCAAATAACGAGAATTGAAGACGCTGCTTTGGATAACATTTGTATCGAGAAGATTTTTACCAAACATGTTTTGGCCTTAGTGTAAGCGTAGATAATAGAGTCCAATAACATATTTTAGAAAATCAATACATTTACTGACGTAGATAATGAGATCTGATTCAACAAAAATCTTGAAAATTCCCGGACTAGCCCCTTAACAGCTTTTTTTGTAATAGTTATTCAGTTTATGAACCATAATTGCTATGAACTCAAAAAAGTAACTTCACCTCTGATTTTTTCAACAGAAATTGGAAAATTTATATTCGGAATTTTAAATGATTATTACTTACTCTGTCCGCCCGCGGCTTCGCTCGCTTTGTGTAAGATTTTTCCCGTTAAAAGTATCCCATGCCTTTAATACACAAACTATCTCTATTTCGACTATTAAACTATTAAAGCCTTGGATTACGGAAGGCGTTCTTCGCTGCATTAGGCATAGAAACAAACTTCAAAGAAATTTGCGAAAGGATCCAGAAAATTATATACTACGTATTTCTTACCGACGCTACAGGAACTACTGCAACCACCTAATTAAAAATATAAAGAGAAAATACGATAGAGACAATATAATAAACTCACTAAATAACAACAAACTGCTCTGGAAAAATATCAGAAATATCACCTATACAAATAAATCTAAAAATACAAATTTAGAGCTACTAAATATTAAAAATTCACCCTCTGAGTCTGCAAATTACGTAAACGATTTTTTCACCAGTGTCGGAGTGAAATTGGCAGAAGAAATTGGACCTCTAAATAATGTCAATCCCACGATAACTAATAACACTAAGCAAGCCCCGTCATTTTCCTTCTTCTTGTTACACACGGACGTCAATGAGGTAACTAGCATCATACGTTCTCTTAAATCCAGTAGTGCCTCAGGGTGGGACAATATCCCCAATATATTTTTAAAGCTAGCAGTTGAATATTTGGCTCCTATAATTGTTCACTTGATCAACCTTTGTTTTGATAAGGGTATTTTTCCTGCGCATTTGAAGCAATCTATCATTACTCCGGTGTTTAAGGGTGGGGATGGAAACGATATTAATAATTACCGACCTATTTCGGTTTTGCCATCTATATCAAAAATAATCGAAAAAGTGTTAAATGGAAGACTATTGAACTATCTAAACAAATTTGATATTTTATCGCCGAACCAGTTTGGGTTCAGACAAGGAAAATCGACAGAAGATGCAATTACTGAACTTTCTTCTTTTATAACTAACAAACTAGATAATGGTAAAAAATGTCTGTCGGTTTTCCTTGATCTAAAAAAAGCTTTTGATACCGTTTCTATCCCCATCCTTCTACACAAACTGGAGATGATAGGGATCAGGGGCACTCCTCTACTCCTTTTTAAAAGTTACCTGACAAATAGGACACAGCGAGTGAAGTTACCAGGATGTGTCAGTGAACTTGCGGAGGTGTTCTGCGGCGTACCGCAGGGTAGCGTCCTGGGCCCAACTTTATTCCTCGTTTATATTAACGACTTATGTAGTATGAGGTTACCAAACGCCAAAATCCAATCGTACGCCGACGACACTGCCGTGATCTTTGCTGGGGATTCCTGGGAATCGGTTAAAAACTTTGCTGAGGCTGGTCTGGCTCAGATTGCCGTATGGCTTAAACAAAACCTTCTTACCCTTAATACATCTAAAACAAATTTCATCTGTTTTAGTATTTACAACAACTCACAGCCACAAAGCGTTACTGGAGATTTTACTCTGAAGATTCATGCATGCAACCAATTGCCTAGTGTAAACTCCTGTGACTGCCCAAAAATAAACAAGGCTGATCGAGTGAAATATCTAGGTGTCCTTATTGACCAAAAGCTATCTTGGGTCCCTCAACTGGAACAAGTCATTATCAGAATGAGAAAACTTGTTTGGATTTTCAAAACCCTCAGACATGTATTACCAGACAATTCTGATATGGAGTCTCCTAAATACCTCATTAACCAATTATACATTTCACTTGTGCAGTCAATCTTAATATATTGTATCCCTGTCTGGGGTGGAGCTGTTAAGACTCATTTTATAAATATAAAGTCAAAGTCAAAGTCAAAATAATTTATTTCCATAGGATGTTATTACATCACTTAGATCCGTCATTACATTTTTTTTGGGTGAGTTCACTAACACAATGGCGGAATCTGTGGAGAAGAGCTCACCGAAGAAACTCCACAGTCGTCGCATCTTTTGCGTTTCCTTTTTTAAATAAAATATTGTCAATTACAAAATTAATGCTTATTACATATCGAAAAAGCCTGCAGGTAAATGTGAAAACATTATAAAATCTCAGTCTAAGCTCGACACTGCTGTTTGATTCACGCCTCTCTTCTATATAAATAAACATGGCGCAGTCGGTTCTGAATTAATTTTTGATGAATAGTGATTAATAAGATTATAAATGTTACCAACGAGAGTGTAAACTCAGTACAGTGAAGATAATATTATAGTGATCCACGTTACATTACTAAAATAAGACGTAAATTAATGATAATGGAAAGTATAAGCATACTGCAGCCGCCGCAAGCGTTTAATTTTGAAAATAATTTGGTTAATGTTACGTCCGGTAATTTATGCACTGAGTGGGAAAGGTGGAAAAAGTCGTTCAATATTTACTATGAAGCATGTGAATTATCAAAAAAGGATGCGAAGGTGCAGATAAATATATTGTTGCACATTATTGGAGATAAATGTCGGGAGGTCTATGATCAATTTACTGGTGAAGTGAAAACTGTTAAAGACGTGTTGCTGAAGTTTGACGAATTTTTTATACCGCAAAAAAAATTGGCAGTAGAACGACAAAAGTTTTTTAAGAGAGACCAGAAGGAATTTGAGTCCATTGAGCAATATGCCTATGAATTAAATAAAATTGCATCAAAATGTGAATTTAAGACTTTGCAAGACGATCTTGTATGTAGTCGTTTAATATGTGGCATTCAAAACATAGCGTTAGCGGAACGGTTATTGAGAGAACCAGAAATTACACTCACAAAAGCTGTCGAAATATGTAAATTGGCCGAGATGTCAAGAATACAGGCAAAAACCATTAAGTCAGAAAATAACAACGTTTATGAAATAACAAAAAATGGGTTGGAGGCACCTGCGGAAATAAATGTGGTTAACCGTAGTCGTAGATCATCAGCTGGGCGTGCGGTCGCTCCCCGGTTTCCACCGACGCCGCCGCCCCCTCCGCCGCCGGCGGCACGCGGCCCGGTGGCTCAGCGCCGCCGCCGTGACTCATCGTCATACGTGCGGTCACAGTCACAGCAGAATACTTTGAGATTCCAATATTCCAATGATTGTGGTTATTGTGGAAGAAGTCATAGGCGAAATGAATGTCCAGCGTTCGGCCAACGTTGTAACAAGTGCCAAAAGGTAAACCATTACGCACGAATGTGTCGAGCTCGTGTGTATACGGTACGGGAGGACTCCTCTGATCAGGCAAGTATAAAATGTTATGATATATGTAGTAAGTTTTGTAGCGACTGGGTCGTGGAGTTAGAAATGTGTAGTAGTAAAATAAGTTTTAAACTTGATACTGGTGCCGATGTGAATGTGTTGCCAAAGATATATTTAAATAAAATAAATTTGTCTGAAAATGATTTAACAAAGACATCTACGCGCTTACAGGGTTATTCTGGTTCAGATATTTCTGTGTTAGGAAAGTGTTATCTAAAGGTCAAACATAAGAATAATTATTATTTTTTAAAATTCATTGTGGCAGATGTAGAATCAGTTCCTGTATTAAGTAGAAGTAGTTGCGAAGAGATGAAATTAGTTAAAAGAATATTATCTGTTAATCAGGTTAGTAGTGATGATAAAATATTGGATGAGTTTCCTGACGTTTTCATTGGTATGGGCTGTCTTCCGGGCGAATATAAAATACAAACTCGAAGTAATGTTTCCCCAGTTGTTCACGCACCACGAAAGTTACCAATAGCCATGAGGGAACAGGTGAAAAATAAGCTAGAAGAAATGGAGAATGAGGGAATAATAGCTAAAGTACAGGGGCCCACAGATTGGGTTAATAGTTTAACAATAGTGAAAAAACCTGATGGGGATCTGCGTATATGTTTAGATCCCCGAGATTTGAACAATGCAATTAAAAGGGAACACTTTAGATTGCCCACGTTTGAAGAAATCACTGCTAATCTGATAGGTGCGAAATATTTTAGCACGTTAGATGCAAAGCAGGGGTTTTGGCAAGTAAAGCTGGATATGGAAAGTACTGATTTGTGTACTTTTAACACTGTATTTGGCAGATATAAATTCTTGCGCATGCCCTATGGAATATGTTCAGCGTCAGAAATATTTCATAAAAAATTATATGAACATTTTGATGATATTGAAGGAGTTGAATTATTTATTGATGATTTGTTGGTACATGGGCCAACAAAAGAGATCCACGACGAAAGACTTCAACAAGTATTAAAGCGGTGTCAGGAAATAAATATCAAATTAAATAAGCGTAAATGCAAAATTGGCTTAACAGAGATTAAATATTTGGGTCATAAAATTACAAAAGATGGGATTTATCCGGATGAATCACATATTACTGCAATCAAAGACATGCCAAAACCAAACAATTTAAAAGAATTGGAAAGATTTTTGGGATTAGTAACTTATGTTAGTAATTACGTGCCGAACTTTTCAGAAAAAACATCGGTTTTAAGGGAATTATTAAAAAAAGATATAGAATGGCACTGGGACACTAGACACGATGAATGTTATGAAAAAATAAAAAAGTGTCTGACTTGTCGTCCTGCACTACAATACTACGATATGAAAAAATCGATAGTTATATCCGTAGACGCGAGCAAAAACGGTTTAGGCGCATGTTTGATGCAAAATAATCTACCGGTGTGTTATGCATCAAAATCACTTACAAAGACAGAACAAGCATACGCTCAGATCGAGAAAGAACTTTATGCATGTGTGTTTGCGTGTGAAAAGTTTTATGCGTACATATACGGTAGGTCGGATATCACAATCGAAACAGACCATAAACCGTTAGTAAGTATAATAAACAAGCCTCTTGTTAACACTCCTGCACGGTTACAAAGGATGCTAATGCGGTTACAACCTTATTCGTTTAAATTGGTGTATAAACCAGGTAAGTATCTGTACATAGCGGACACACTATCTCGCGCTGTCGCACCAGGGTCGGACGAGTTGGTACAGCCGCGTGACCAGCTCGATGCGCAAGCGCAGGTATGCGCGCTCACAGCGTCGAATCCGCTTACAGATACACATTTTTTAAGAATACAAAAATATACAAAACAAGATGAAGAATTGCAAGAATTAATAAAGTTAATTAGAAAGGGCTGGCCAAATGAAAAGAAAAGCGTGACTGATAGACTAAAAGGTTATTGGAATGGTAGGGACGAGCTTACTGTTAACTTTGGCATAGTTTGGAAAGGATCTAAAGTTGTTGTGCCAAAATGCTTGCGTCGAGAAATGTTAGAAAACATACACGTAGGTCATATGGGACTAGAAAAATGTAAATTGAGAGCGCGTGAATTAATGTACTGGCCAAATCTTAATTCACAAATAGAAGATTTTTTAACACACTGTCAAGCTTGTCTCACCTACAGGAAACAAAACAGCAAAGAACCTTTGATTCCCCACGAAATTCCCAGTAGTCCATGGTATAAATTAGGAGTAGACATATTTCATCTGGGCCAAAAGTCATTTCTGATAGTGATTGACTACTTTAGTAAGTTTATTGAACAAGAAGAGCTAGCCTCGTTAACTTCGCGTGAAGTAATAAATAAATTAAAACTAGTTTTTAGAAGACATGGTATTCCTGTGATACTTATGTCAGATAATGGACCAGAATTTTCTTCTAAGGAGTTTAAAGAATTTAGCGACAGCTGGAAATTTGAACATGTAACGTCATCACCTAGATATCCCCAGTCGAACGGTCAAGTCGAACGTGCGGTGCAAACTGTAAAAAGAATGATGAGAAAAACACAGTATGATCAAAAAGACTATAATTTGGCATTGTTGGAATATTTAAATACACCGTTGGACAAGGAAATAGTTTCCCCAGCAGAATTGCTGTATGGTAGGAAATTAAGAAGCATTCTACCTTGTATGCCAAATCTAGTGTTTCCCAGAAATAAAATCGTAAACGAGTCATTTAAAAAGCTTAAAAATAGACAAAATAAACAAAAGTTATATTATGACAAAGGAGCGAAAAAACTGGTTGAGTTAAAAAAGGCACAAAAAGTGAAAGTAAGGCACAATAACCAATGGATAAATGGGATAATACATGGTATACAAGGTCCTAGGTCGTATTTTGTTAAGTTATGTACAGGAAATATAGTACGTAGGAATAGAAAACACATTATCATAGACTCAAATCGCCGAAGCGATCCCACACTTATACACTACGATGATATTAGGAATAACAATGAAAGCGCACACACACACATCGGTAACCGAACAGCTGACAACTACAATAATACTAACAATTATGTAACTCGTTCCGGCAGGACAGTGCGACCTCCTGATCGGTGGACTTATCCTCTGCCGCCAACCACGCGATGTTAAACATGCCATGTATGTATGAAAAATATGCTCAAAGTTAAATCGAAGCAAAGCAAAATTAAATCAGTACCAATACTTACAATAATAATAGTATAATTAAAATTATGCATGTAAAAAAAAAAAAAAAGAAACTATGAGATATTGTTTATTTAATTACAAAATAGAACTAATAAAAATGAACAATGGTAAGAGCCACATATTGTTAATTGATGTTATCGTTATAAAATCAAGTCAATAAATAACATTATACCCGCATAATAGGTACAAGTTTATGTAGCAATAAATAAATATATTTCATAATCATTATGTTAATTAAACTGTAATACTAACTTAATAAAAAGCAGTTTTCATATCTAGAACACACTAATTTGTAGCATAATATGATTCCTACTTGTTTACGTTACTTCGAGTTGTGAGTTTGATTCCCGTCTATGACAAACATTTGTTTAGTTGGATGCTAATAATTGTCTAAATATGTAACTCTCAATATGTATGTATATTGTTGGATTCACCTACAAAGTTATATTAAAAAAAAAAAAAAAAAAAAAACAGCATGTTTATATTTAGAATAAGTAATTCATGTATAAAATAAGTAATTCATGTACTGCGCTTAGTTCCGTATAAGCAACAATTACAAATTATTATTCAATATTAAATTATGAATGCTTGCTTATTTTTCAGAATAAGACAGATGTGTGCTAGTAGGTATATAGGTAAATAAGTAAATTTGGTCCGTGCTTGGTTCCGTGCTAAGCAATGAATACAAAATATTACAATTTTAAAACAAATTTATGGATGCTTGCTTATGTATGTAATTAGAAAGAAGTGTAATAGATTAATGCCATAAATATTGTTCCGCGCTTGGTAATAAATTAAGAAAAAGATACAAATTAAATAAAAATTATGTATACGTAAACTACTAATAAATATATAAAATTTAATACTTAAAAAATAATAATAATAATAAAAAAAAAAAAAAAACCGTTAGTGTAATCATTTAGAATTGGTCTTGTGTATGTTGTATGATAAAAATATTTTAACTTTATTTATGATTATTAAAACAAGGAGAGTAATTACTCAATGTGTATTTAACCTTTAACCCAAAATAAAGTTGTAACCAACTAAGATAGGTGGTATACCTTGTACACTTTAAATTCTCTTTAAATAGCATACAGTATGAAACTCTGCGATAGAATTAAGTTTTTGAATTCCTTATCTGTTGTTGTTTTATCTTTTATGTTTTGATGAGGGGATTGTAGGTAAATGTGAAAACATTATAAAATCTCAGTCTAAGCTCGACACTGCTGTTTGATTCACGCCTCTCTTCTATATAAATAAACAGCCTGCTACTCAAACAATCTATTCCCATGGACACCTATCTTCTAAGTAATCAGATATCCTATAGTAACCTTTTTTATACAATTTCTGTTTTATAATTATTTTAAACTTGTCTAAAGGCAAGTTTTTAATATCAGTAGGGACCTTATTGTAATAGCGTATACAATTGCCTTTAAAAGAATTACTAATTTTATGTAGTCGGCTGACATAAGCAACCAACTTGTCTTTATTTCTAGTATTACAATTGTGTATATCACTGTGCTTCTGAAAATTACTTATATTTCGTTTTATATACACAAGATTGTCATAGATATATTGAGACACAAATGTCAGAATATTGATTTCTTTAAATTTTTCCCTCAGTGACACTCTAGGCCCTAATCTATAAATTGCACGAACAGCCCGTTTCTGCAAAATAAATATACTATTAGCATTCGCAGCGTGACCCCACAATAAAATACCATAGGTCATTAGACTATGAAAGTAACTGAAGTAGACTAGTCTAGCGGTGTCTACGTTGGTAAGGGCTCTAATTTTTTTAACTGCGAACGCTGCTGAACTCAGTCGGTTCGACAATTTATTTATATGAGAATCCCATTGTAGTTTGGCATCTAAAGTAATGCCCAAAAAGACAGTCGAATCTACAAGGTCCAATTTCTGTCCTTTTATAAATATATCTGTAGTTACCGGTTTCACATTGGGTAATACGAATTTAATACATTTAGTTTTCTTTTCATTAAGTAATAGATTATTAACAGTAAACCAATTCACTATACTAGAGATAGCATTGTTTACGTCGTCATAGTTTGATTGTTGTCTTTTAACTTTAAATATCAAAGAAGTATCATCGGCAAACAATACTAACCCATGTTTTGCTTTAACAAGATAAGGTAAATCATTAATATATACTAAAAACAAGAAAGGTCCAAGAATTGAACCCTGCGGGACGCCCATACTTATTGAAGATCCGGGTGATCTTTTCCCATTAACATCGACCATCTGAACCCTATCTGTTAGATATGACTCCAGAAGGCCAAGAGCCTGATCTTTTACACCATAATGGCGTAGCTTCCTGACAAGAATGTCATGATGGACGCAATCAAAAGCCTTGGATAGATCGCAGAATACACCTATTGCATCCATTGCGTCTTCCCAGGCACCAAAAACATTGTCAATTAGCTCAACACCAGCGTCGGCTGTTGAACGACCCCTTGTGAAACCAAACTGAGCAACATGAATTAAATTATTGACATAAAAATGACTCTGCAATTGATTAAGTATGAGTTTTTCAAATATTTTGCTAAGAGTTGGTAGTATCGATATAGGTCTAAAATTTGTGGGGTCTGATGTACTACCGGCTTTGAATAAAGGTATCACTTTACTTAGTTTCATCAAGTCAGGAAACACACCATTATCTATACATTGATTAAATATGCAACAAAGGTGAGGTGCGATACAATCTATAATGGAACTTATAATTTTTACAGATAGACCATGGACGTCAGCCGTCTTTTTCATTTCCAGGGATTTAAACGCTTTTACAATGTCCTCATTATTTACGTGCCTAAATTTAAAATCTGTTTTACATTCCTCAAAGTTCTGCTTAAGTATAGATTCAGCAGCAGCGGGAGATGAATTTAAAGACTTGGTTGTTGAAACTGGAATGTCCGTAAAGAAATTTTCAAAGGCTTTTGCTACTTCTAGGTCTGTACTTAACAATTGATTATCTATTTATTAATATGGAGAGAGCACAAAGATCCATACTTAAAATTATGTATTTTAAAAAAAGACGCTTCCCGACAGATCAACTATACCGCATCACTGGCCTTTTATCAGTTAGAAAACTTTATATAATGATGACAGTTCTTAAAATTCATAAATCTATTAATTTTGATCCTAGTTTACTTACAAAAAGGCGAAAAGATATCGTAGCTCCGTTAGTTAGAACCAAAACTACCTTTGCTTGCAGACAATTTAAATCTCGTGCCTCTCATTTATATAATAAATTAAACAAAGAAATATATATATATGATAAAACATTTTTCGAGTGTAAAAAACTTCTAAAACAATGGCTTCAAAACAAATCATATGGTGATATAGAAAATTTATTAGATAAAATTTAAATTTTAATATTTATTTAAAATTTTGATACACATACACATATATTACACATAATATATACATACACATATATTACACATATATTATATTATAAACATATACTATACTCGCACACACTCGCACACACGCGCGCACACACACACATGGAGCTGTTGACTGGTTAGTGGACAATACCACACAATACATGCAATAGTAACGTATTGTATATTAAAACCCGATCCCAAGACGTAAGAGTCGTAGGGCTAGCCACTCAACAGTTCCTCCTCTCCTCCATCTACACGCGCACGCACACACGCACACACACACCACACACACACACACACACACACACACACATACACGCACACACAGAGGAGCTGTTGACTGGTTAGTGGACAATACATACAATAGTAACGTACTGTTTATAAAACCCGACCCCGAGACGTAAGTCGTAGGGCTAACCACTCAACAGTTCCTCCTCTCCTCCATCTACACGCGCACGCACACACGCACACACACACACACACACATACACACACACTCAGAGGAGCTGTTGACTGGTTAGTGGACAATACATACAATAGTAACGTACTGTTTATAAAACCCGACCCCGAGACGTAAGTCGTAGGGCTAACCACTCAACAGTTCCTCTCCTCCTCCATCCACACGCACACACATAGGTACACACGTATTTCTTACCTTAATTTTTCAGTGCTTTTGTTCACCCAGCTCCCGTGATGTTTTAGACGTTTTAGTGTTAGTTGTACTAACGTTACTACTAAACTACTAAGCAGGAATACAGACAGCCTTCTTATTGTTATGCAAGAGCGGGGCCTCCAAACACAGGCAATGTTTTGCTTAAATGGAGACCCCATCTTACTAGTAATTTAAGACTTTTTAAAAAATAAATTATCTTTTATCTTTTTTTTTTTTATCTTTATCTTTTCGAATTTCATCCATATCCGTTCAATATTAGGCATAAAAAGCGGAATAAACACCCAAACATACATCACATCACACTAGATATTATAAATGTGGAAATATATTTAGATGTTTGGAAGTTTGTTCCGCCTTCACGCTTAAAGTACTCAACGGATTTGGATGAAATTTGAAATGGAAAGAAAGAAAGAAATTTATTTGCAGTACACAAAAACATACATAGACAGAATAGAGATATGGAGATAGTTTGTACCCTGGATTAACACATAGGATACTTTTAACGTGAAAAAGTATTATTCCCACGGGAAAATCTTATATAACGCGAGCGTCGTCGCCGCGGGCAGACCGCTAGTTTATAATATTAGTGTGATGTTTTTGTGTCAGGAAACAATTGCTGGACCGAATAGCTGAAGCGGCCGACAGTATTAGCCTCGGCAACTTGGTGGACTCGAGGATACGCGGAAACCAAGCGTGGAACCTTCTTCCCGTGCAGGTAAAACTAAATTTACAGCGGTAACAAACCCCCAGCCGCACAATGATTCAACCAGAACAAGCTAGCAAGACAAAAGTCATTAGCGAATTTCTAAAAACTAACCACAGAAAGTTATAAACGATATATATTAAAATCTTGGAAATGGCTCTAACGATTTCGATGAAATTTGGTATGTGAGGGTTTTCGGGGGCATGAAATTGTTATAGAAAATGCGCGTTTTTGAAAGATCACAAAAAAAAACGGTTTTAAAGTAAAAAAAAAATTTAGCCGCCATCTTGGATTTCAGGCACAAGGAATAATATTTCGAAGTGCTAATAGCGATTTTTAGATTCAGCGATGTGCAAAACCCCGGAAAATGTCTCTTAGCAACTTGTTACATCTTTTGCTTCTCACCATGAAAAATAGAAGGAATTCTGAATTTCTATCTCAGTCTAATATTCCAGTAGTTATAATTTCCAAAAGATCGTTGCACTTTAATGTAAACAATGACAAATAACAGAGGTCTTTTTTGAAGAAATGAGCGGAAGTGCATAATTTTTGTTTTATTTTAATGTTCTTGCGATACCACTTAACGTTGTTTTTTACTACTGTAGCTAATATATATTAGCGATGAATTTGGAAGCCAAGGGTGAGTACTTTATATTACGTTTGCATTTATAAGGCTAAAAGTTGTATGCCCCTACCTGACCCCGGTCTAAATTTTGTATATATCATAGCTTTGACCTTGTAGTTTCTTAATGGCTGATTGATAAGTTTCCGAAACGACAAAGAAAAACTTTAAAAATCTATTTAAAATAATTTTATTTCTCAACGTAGTTTCCTTCTACCTCGATGCATTTAGTCCAG
The DNA here is from genome assembly GCA_951230895.1 of Carpatolechia fugitivella. NCBI lineage: Eukaryota > Metazoa > Arthropoda > Insecta > Lepidoptera > Gelechiidae > Carpatolechia > Carpatolechia fugitivella. The sequence continues at coordinate 3,873,860 of OX579649.1, forward strand.
CGCTTCTCCAATGCCGTTACACCAGTTTGATAAAATGTTTTCTCCAACCCCTCAAAATACTCGTCCACGGCAACAATGACTTCTTCATTTGATGAAAATCTCTGGCCACCTAACCATTTCTTCAGGTTTGGGAATAAGTGGAAGTCACACGGGGCCAGATCCGGGGAATAGGGTGGATGCGGTAGCAATTCGAACCGCAATTCATGGAGTTTGGCGACTGCAACCATTGACGTGTGTGCAGGTGCGTTGTCATGGTGGAACAAAACTTTTTTCTTGGCCAAATGTGGTAGTTTTTTCTGGATTTCTTCACTTAATTTTTGCAGCAAGCTTGCGTAGTACTCTCCATTTATTGTTTTTCCTTTTTGCAGATAATCCACTAAAATAATCCCTCGAGCATCCCAAAAAACAGTCGCCATCACTTTGCCGGCCGACAAAACCGTTTTTGCTTTCTTCGGCGCAGGTCTTCCGCTCTCAGTCCACTGCTTAGATTGTTCTTTTGTCTCGGGAGTATAATGATGTATCCAGGTTTCATCGACTGTTACATAACGCCGCGAAAACTCGTTAGGATCTCGGTTAAACAGCGCCAAACACTCCGATGAATCGTCCACTCGACGTTGCTTTTGGTCAACAGTGAGCAAACGCGGCACCCATCGCGCGCAAAGCTTTTTCATTCCCAAATGTTGGTGCAAAATATTAAAAACGCGTTCAGATGAAATGCTCACCATCTCTGCTATCTCTCGCAACTTCAAGCGCCGATCATTCAATACAATTTTGTAAATTTTTTTGATCATGTCCGGATTCGTGACCTCATTTGGACGGCCAGACCTGTGGGCGTCTTCGCAGCTCTGTCTTCCACGTTTAAAATCAGTTACCCAGGTGTGAATTGTACTCAATGCAGGAGCAGAATTACCTAAAACACTGTCTAGCTTGGTTTTAATCTGGGTTGCTGTTTTCTGTTTTAAAACGTAAAACTTTATCACCGCACGAATTTCGTTTCTTTCCATTGTTAAGAAAATTTACAACAGAGAAAGTTCTACGTCCTATCAAACAAATTCCACCAGTTCGATTAAATTCAAATTTGGCGTTCTATTTTCAAAAAGATGCCAAAATATAATGTAATATTTTTTTTTGCGTATCATTTTTTTAAGTTCGTCGTTTCGGCCAGTTATCAATCAGCCCAGGTAATAGTTTTAGTTAGCACACTCTGGTACAACTATTTTTTTTATATTTTTTTCTAGATTACTCCTATCTAATTCGAAAAATAGAAATATTTGAAACATGACAAAGGTTATGAGAATACCATGCTTTATAAGTTATCTTCTAAATATGAAATTTCAGCGATTCCTGAAACTTCTATGAGGGAAACGAAAAATTCGATCAGCAGATTTTCTTCCAAGTTAAAGGAAAAGTGGCTAAAATGCGGGGAAAACAAGGACAGTTTTCTTAAAAACAAATGTAGATGGATGGCGGGAAATTTATTTTTTCATATCTCGATTCAACAAATCCAGCCTTTCACATCTATGGAAGGGGGTTCGATTCCGAGGCAGCCTCGCAAGGAGTTCGTTGGGTCGAGTTGTGAAACTAAAAGAAGAAGAGTGAAAGACCTGATTAGTTCACGGACTACTTCAGAATTATTGACTGCTGCGGAAGTTTCAGCAAGATTATCTGCCACAGAGATTTGGCCGGAGTTATCAAAAGCGCGAGTGATAGTCTGATAGTGAAAAAAGTCTTAGTTTTAGGGACAGTTCTGAACAGAGATGTTTAACCAGAGAAGATATATAAGATAATCGCCTATTATTTGGACTCGAAATCTACAAGCCACTCTGAAGTATATAGATAGAGCACATGATTGTAGATAACTCAGGAGCTTAGCGATAGTGAGTAATAAGATAGTTTATTACAAAGTGTAAAGTAGTAGAATAAAGTTAGTTATTATAATTAGATTGATATATTCTTGTTAATATGTACATGATAGTTACAAATGTTTTGGTGTTTGTAAAAGATGTTTTCTATAATACATAATTATATATATTTATTAGGTTAATTTAACAAGAAGAATGTTTTTTTTTTTCTTTACAAACATTTGGTATATTTCATTACAAACCTTAGCTACACTTCTTTTTTACAAAATGCCCATAACGTGAGTATACACAAGCATTTAATTAAGAAAATATAAAAAAATAATATTGTCCAGCTAGCTTGTTCTATTCGAATCACTGTGAGCCGTGTGGTGACGGCAGAGTAGAATACATTTGTCACCAACCCCTACTCTTCCCGTGGGTGTCGAGATTATGGCAAAACCAAACACTTAAGTGGAGGAGGCTCATAGTCCAGCAGTGGACTGTAACGGGCCGTTCATGTTGTTGATGAATAAACCCCTAATATATGCCAGTTTAAATGTAGTGAAGGACCCGGGACCCCCAGGGATTAAAACCGGTATCGAAAATACCTGTATTTAAATAACCACCTTTTTTAATAAACCGATAATGGTAACATAAAACGACACCTTTACTGGTAACCGATATAAATTATTTCGCCAGGCGGCCTTTTGTGGTAGAGTACTACAGGTCCTTACCAATAGTACCGATAGTATATGTCACCGTAATATTGTGAACATCGTTAGTTTATAATCTGACACACTGACTGGTTACAGTTTAAAAATTTTCGTCAGTTTATAATATCGCGAGTCAGATTATAAACTGACGGTGTTCACAGTCTTACGTTGATAAATACAACGTATTGTCTTACGTTGATAAATACAACGTATTGTCTTACGTTGATAAATACAACGTATTGTCTTACGTTGATAAATACAACGTATTGTCTTACGTTGATAAATACAACGTATTGTCTTACGTTGATAAATACAACGTATTGGCTGAAACCGCAAAACCTCTCGGGTGGTAGGTCAGACCACGAAACGTGAACAACTTTTAAAATTCGCGAATTAAAAATATAAATTATTACAAATTGATTCGATCAGCTGATCAGTTTGTATGAAGTAATTTTTTTTCTGGGATTTTGTGGAACTTCTGGTACAAAAGGTCAGTTTCACGTACCCGACAGGTTTGCGCTATTTTGCTAACACGTTGTATTAATTATGTGACATGGTGTCTTATTTCTCGTGTCACAGTTACGCCTACAAATCTCTTTCGATGCCGTCGTCGAAAAATAATTTTGTTAAAACTTACTTCGAATAAAGACATTACTATCTTTATCTGACGGCTCCGTAGCCCAGGTGGTAGTGTATCTGCCTCCGACGCACAGGGTCACGGGTTTGAATCCCGCCCAGGGCAAACATTCGTGTGATGAGCACTTGTGTTTGCCTTGTGTCTGGTTGTTGTTTATATAAGTATGTATTTATCTATTTATGTAATGTATATCAGCTGTCTGGTACCCATAGCACAAGCTCTGCTTAGTTTGGGATCAGATGGCCGTGTGTGAAGATGTCCCCACATATTTATTATTTATCTTATCTTTAATCGTCAGGCGATGTACGCTTCAGTGATTCCCGGGCACTGCATGTCGGGCCACGTGGCGGGGCAGATCAACTTCCCCGCGTGGCTCGGGAATAACTCCAAGACCAACAAAATGCACCGGCTCTGCCAGGAGATCCACGCGCACACACGACTCAGGTAAACCACCATGGCACGCCTTTATACCACCATCAACAGTCCCCGCCGAGGGGCTCGAGCCTACCCTGAATTAGGGCGGTAAGGCTGGCCCAATGCGGGTTGATCGACTTCACAAACAACCATTTTTTAATTAGTGAAACCAGTATCATCATATTTATTAAACAGTGGCCCCGATTCACACTGTCACACTCTAATCCTTAATTTAAGTTAAGTCTGTCCTTTTTACTTTTTAAAGATTGAAAAGGGACAGGAGATGGCCATTCTAATATTAGAGCTGTCAAACATCGAATTTGAACCTTATGGCCGTGTCGATTGCACAATTTTAGAGAGCACTTAAAACATGCGACTTAAAAATCTCTTAAACTGACAGCGATGCCCTTATTTTAGGTTATAATTCGTTCAAATGAATATCATTTGTTCATCACCTCTCTCATTGATCATAAAAACGAAAAGGATAGCTAGATTTTAAAATTAGAATTAGAGCATGACATAGACAATAAAAATATATATATTTACTAGAATTTTAAGAAACTTATTGTTATGCTTTATGACAATTTCATGTAACCATTATCAATGTAGGTACATGATTATGATTAATAAAATATAAACAACTGTCAAAATATGAAGCAATACTGGGAAATGTCCAAAAATACCACTTGTTATCGGGTAGATTGTAAGGTCGTATACTGACGTCTTTGACCTTTTCCTTGTTATTCCCCTGTTGAATAAGAATAATAAGAATTCATTTATTTACGGCACATAAAACAAAATACACATAGTTACAAACATAAATAATAATTAAAAAATAAGCTTAATTAAAAATCCTTTTTAAACAAGCTTTTAAAGCCGTGGAGTGGAGTATCCTTGTTAAGACAAATCCAATGAGCCCAAACACGACTAGGTTGTGGTGTGTATTTAAGGAGTTCCTATGGCCACCTTCTGGCTCCATCATGAGACCCTGGACATCACGTATGACTAAAGATCTTGTTAAGACAAATCCAATGAGCCCAAACACGACTAGGTTGTGTTGTGTATTAAAGGAGTTCCTATGGCCACCTTCCGTCTCCATCATCAGACCAGCTCCATGGTACCATAATATTGCATTGTCATCGCGGTTACATAAGTGTACCAAATTTCAGCAAAATCCAATGGCAGCAAGTGCTTCAAAATTGAGTTGCAAGATTTCGCCCGAACATACCCACATAACATACAGTGCAAGCTAAATAAAAGCTTGTAAAAAGACACGCAAATCAGATGCCACCACAACAGTGGCGATCTGGGCAGTCAAGGAGCGTTCACACCAGCCAGCGCGTGAGCGAGCCAACTGATGCGAACACTCCCACGCTGTTGCCACGCACCCTAAGTTTGATCTTAAATCGTGCAATCGACGCTGTAAGCGTTAATGATAATAAGTTGTTTCAATATACGAGTAGCTCATTATAAAAATAATTTGGTAAAAACACTGGACAGCTCTGTTCATCTTCCCTCTTCTACCTATTTCTTTCTTTAAATGTAAAAAAACATACGAATGTAAATTAAGGCGTGACTTCCCAATATTGTAAGTTTTTTTTTAACCTATTATAATAAGGGATCGGACTGTTCCTAAATTTACCACATTTTATGAATTTTTAAAATATAGATTAGTAGACAGACGATTCGCGAAGAAAGAAACAGAATCGGTTGAAAAACGAATTTACAGTGATTTTTTAAAGTTTCAATATGTCTGTCTCTATCAAAAACGATTTTTTGTGTGGAGAATAAAGTGGAGATTATATGGCGTTACTAACAGATGATGTCACAAGTGGGTATGTGCCTCTCTGTCTAATCTTGAATTTCAAACCTTTATAACTCGATCAATTTTAAAGATAGAGCAAAAATTATTTTATGTTTGATAGCATAAACTAAGAAGTTTGGATTTATATATAAAAATTTATATAGATTTATAAATAAAAAAAAGTAGTCCGATCCCCTATTGGTTGCCATGAAAGACTAAAAAAACTTCGTAGACAACTAATTATGAAACACAGTTGCGATGGCAGTCGAAAAAGGAACTGAATATTTAGCAGTCGAAGAGGGAACTTCGAAATTACCTTAAATATCACGACAAAACCAACACTCAGCCTCAGCAACATTGAATTCTGGATCCTCCACACGGTGTACGTGAACTCTCTCTTCGGAAAATCGTAACCCTAATAACAATGAGCCGTGTGGTGACGGCAGAGTAGAATACATTTGTCACCAACCCCTACTCTTCCCGTGGGTGTCGTAAGAGGCGACTTAAGGACTACACATTGAACAGGGAACGGGCAGCAGCGCTCTCTGATACAGTAACCTTTTAATCTGCGATCTCCAACCCGCCTGCCAAGCGTGGAGATTATGGCAAAAACAAACACTTAGTGGAGGAGGCTCATAGTCCAGCAGTGGACTGTAACGGGCCGTTGATTTGATTACCAATGATGTTTATCCTTGCGCACTGAACTCAAAATGTTGAGAAAACGGAACATTCCACAACTTGCTGATCGCTGTTGCGGAATTCTGAGAAAATATTCTCACTTTCCGTTACAGCACCAACTACTTCAGAGATTAACACTATGTTATTGATATCCGACAGCACGTCCGGATCGAAATCTTCAATATTCTTGGACTACGCACCTCAGTTGCGCGACGCCATCGTCACGCCGCTTCTGAAGGAGAAGAGTGAAGGGATAGAGAAGTCTCTGGAGGTTCTGGAGGCATATCATCTGCTGAGGGAAGACCTGGACTCCTTGGTGGAGTTGTCGCTCTGGAGCGGACAGAGGAATCCTATGATACTTATTGATTCTAAGGTAAACATCCGTTTTGTTTTTTTACTAGCGTTACAGTAGCCAAAATATATCGGACGCGGACTTAATCTAATACTTTAAACGAGCAATTCTTGTATATACCTATATGTACAACGTGTTACAAAAAATACCAAAAAAAGAATATTCTTCATCACAGGCATTTAATTAAAATTTTCCCATCTCTAGTGTCAATTGACACATAAAATATACACTATCGATACTCAGAACGGAAAAGTATTTGTACACCATTTGTGCCTACATTTTTAAAAGAGATGTACTTTTTTTATTTTTTTATTTATTGTTTTAGGATTACCGACGAATGATGCACCTTTACAAATAATATTTTAAGGTACAAAAGTGTTAGATGCTCATTCAGTTAAAGGTAACCACAACATACACAGATATCTATATAATTCTAAGTGGTTCTTAACAACAATAGTTCTATGTCGCAAATTAAGAGAAAATCAAATAAAAAAACTACTTGTATCAATTTAAGTTAGAAAATATTTTCTTTTTTGCCTTAATTATCTTGTTTACGTATTTACAAACATAAATATTATTTTGAAATATTTAGTTCATTGTTTCATTAATTTATTATTTCATAACAACTATTTATCAAAGCTTTTTTTATTTATTTGTAGTTTTATTTTAATTTTGAAATTAATTGTTCTAATGTGAATGTTATGGTACAAGTAGTACGTAAACATTTTTAACCATAGCGGTAAAAAAAATAGGCACATTGACCTAAAATTACATATCTGGTCCGAATATTCTTTGACACAGCTGATCACTAGAGATGGGAAAATTTTAATTAAATGTCTTTGATAAAAATATTCTTTTTTTTGGGATTTTTTGTAACACGTTGTATATATATATATAATGAGAATCTCGGAAACGGCTGCTACGATTTCGATGAAATTTGGTATATAGGGGATCTCGAGGGCGATAAATCGACCTAGCAAGCTTTTGTTTTTGGTAAAACAGAATTTCCCCATGTTTTCGGGCTTAAAATAATTTGTACGCCATATCATTAAAAGAGAAGGTTAATTTCGCCGCTATCTATAACGACGCGGTGGCTCTGTTGGGGAACCGGGAGGCAATGAAACCAAAGGTCAGACGATCGAATCCACATGAATGTACTTTTTTATTTTTTTGTTCATGTTTCTTTTTTTGTTCGTTTTTAACTTTTTAATTCTTTCATTTAGTTATTTAAATAAAAAAATTACAGAAATAAAAATTTCTTATTTAGTACCTTATTTTTTCGTGGTCTAAATTTTTTCCAACAGATAGAGCAATTTTTATAGGTATGTTTTTTTATTTATTACTTACTGTCGTCGTCGTTGTTATTACTTATTTTTTCATTTACTTATTTCAATTAAAATACCTTTTCACCTCTCCACCTCGGAAAGTTGGCTTTGCCTGAAAATAGGGCCGAAAATCGCTTATTCATTTCTGGACATGCAAACCATTCTCATGTCTAGAGAGGAAAATTAGTTTTAATTTCGAACATTATCTTACACAGGAAAAAAGTTTTCATATATCCGCGCGTAAAATAATTGACGTGAGCCATTTTTTTTATTGAGTGTATTCCGAATCAAACTGTCAGCGCCGTCAGCAGCGATCAGGAAACCAAAAGATTGTATGGGTTTCGCCTGCCTTTGAGTGCGCTAAAATCGATTTAAGCGCGTCTCGGAACGCAGGGATAAGTTTTCATACAATTTTGGAACGCACCCTAAAAAATTATAACCTAAAAGTTTGTTTATTGTTTTGGTTGTTTATTTTTATCTTATTAACTAAAAATTTAGAAACACTCGCTTCGCTCGTGCGATTATAGACTCCTTCGCATGCTCTGGATTCAATATCAGTTCTCTGAGGAAAAATCAACATTCCTCTCTTACCTAACAAATAACTATTACAGAAAATCACTTCGTTTTTCTTACACCGTTAGGTTTTTTTTTTTTTGTCCAATTACTAAAACCTTTAGACCAAATCTTATTTGCATATAACACTTTATTTATTAGTTAGAGTTTTTGAACACTCATTTTAATATAATTGTACAAAGGTGTATAATACTCTTTTTGCTTGTCACACCCTGCTGCGTTCCGAAACACGCTGAAATCGATTTTAGCACTCTCAAAGCGCGTACCAAATTACTGTCTGCAGGCGAGTGGGCGATTGCTTTAAACAGAAAAAGAATAACTTCACCTCTTATTTCATCATTATAAAGTCTAACAAGTTATTGTACTTACATACTTTATTCAGAGTTGCCTTTAATTAATTTCCCAAAAAAAACCCAAGTATAATAACTTATTAGACAGACTCTACATACTCTAATTTAACTTAATAATATTAAATGGTTTTTAAAATATGTAATCTCTCAGAGCTTTTCCTATAGTAACCCGGGTATAGCGGGCGAAACCCATATTATTATTAATTATCTAATCGCTAACGGCGCTGACTGTTTCATTCGGAATACACCCTATCTATGGCTGAATTTTGTATTACTACTAGCGCCGCCTTTTATTTCATACGTAGCTCAGAGAAACAAAAGTGGCAATATGCAACTAGCATTATGCCAAAACGGAGAAAAAAAAGAATCCGCGCGAAAAAATTTAAAAATACGAGGTATTGTTTGGTTGGAGTAATCTGTTCAGAGTGTGGTTAGACAAAAAGTTCAAAGCTTAATGACAAGAATATGTGTATTTATAACCAAAGAGTTTACATAAAAATGCCTGGAAGTCGTGACTCATCTGAGGACGTCATTCGACTAAGATGACGATGATTTCTTATATGTGTAATGTTATACACAGATTGTGCTGCTAGGAAATTTAGTAGCAAAATAACTCATAAGTCAATGCTATAAAGTGCTACTATGTTTAGCCGCGTGTGCTTTCGTCTGAACGCATAAAGTAAGTAAAGTAATTAATATAAATGCTTAGGGGTCTTACAAAAAAAAACGAGATAAGCTCGGTCAACCAGGTACTAATTTATAATTAGAGCATAACTTCTTGAACTGCTGGACTATGAGCCTCCTCCACTTAAGTGTTTGGTTTTGCCATAATCTCCACGCTTGGCAGGCGGGTTGGAGATCGCAGATTAAAAAGTTACTGTATCAGAGAGCGCTGCTGCCCGTTCTATTTTTTTAATTAGATTCGCAGGATATTATAGAAAAGCAATTTATCAGGTTCCAAATAGTTCAAAAAGCCAACCACGTAAAAATTTGTAGAAAAATATTGCAAAAAAAAGTTTTATTTTTAAAATTTAATGTTTTGTTTAGATAAAAGCGGCTATGACGCGTACTTACAATAAGAAAGCGATGGCGCTGCCGTACGCGCCCGGCGCCGTGAAGAAGGGGCGCGCGCAGACTGACGCTGGAGAAGAACAAGAAGAAGACGTAGAGAACGACGTAGAGGAAGAAGACAGCGACCCGGAGAACGACGCGCTTATTAAGGTGGGTTTGGGTTCAAGTGTATAGAAGGCTTTGTTTTGATAAAAGCGCTTTCTGCTAGAGAATTGATTAGATGGTGTAATATAATTAATTTTTAGTACTTATTAGAACTAAGATACTAATTTAACTGTCTCTGTTAACTTGGCTTCCTGCCTGTGTAATTAATGAAATACCTATATCCATAATCGTTATCATTATAATTGGTATTAATTTCAGAAAAAGAAAGTAAAAGAAGACAAACCAGCAAGCAAGGAGAAGCCTGGAACGAGCAAGCAGAAGGCTGGCCCAAGCAAGGATAAACCACCTTCCAAAAAGAAAAAATAGCGTTCACTTAGACGATGCCAGTTCATCGCCTTCTAAAGTACCAGTGATAGTGAAACGGACACTAACCTGTTTAGTTTTAAAAGTCGCGGAAGCATTTGATTCGTCGAAAATCATGATGTATAATTTTTCTCCATAAATGTTATGATGAAATAGGCTTGAAAATCGTGTAAGGATTTTTAGTTTGTGTATGTTATTCCATGACACAAAAACCCTGCTAATTCAACTACTTTGGGGAGTGGCCCAAGTTCAACTATGTAAGGTCATACAGTTTAGGCCATTTACCTACGTAAATAATGAGTTTCTACATAATATGGCTTATGGCACCCTATGGGAAGATCATCCATTGAATGTAGAATAATGTTTTATTTTTACCTTGTCAGAGGGTTGTTTTTAGATTGTGATAAAGCGGTGCCTTGGACATTGCTTGGTTTGTCTGCATCAGATGGCTAAGGCCAATGATTGTGAGTATACATGAGATGTGAGATAGAAAGGTAGGACTAAATAGAAGGTTGAACAAGACTGGTGCTACACACTCAGTATATTATTATCTGTCTGGCTCTCAGAGATGCTCCGACGTAAAAGAAAAGATATGTCTATCTCCTTCTTTCATATGGGTACATCCCTTTCTGACAACTCAAATGTCAGACTAAACTAACGACAGACTGAGCGTGTGATACCGGTTGAAGAGCTTTGATACCGAAGTTCTGTTTTTATTTAAAGATTAAAGTAATATTTTTTGTAGAAATACTGCCAAAGCAATTGAAAAAAATGTGTTTCAAACTAAGTCTATTGACTATTGAGAATCAAAATAAAACCTCTCATCAAAAGTGGGATATTGAACTCCACAACTTGTTAGGATGTAAGATATATCTTGGTATAACCATACAACCCACCAATATAATAATCTTATAATGTTTCATTGTCAGTTATAAAATTATTTCTACAAGGGTCTATTTTACTTAGTTATAAAGTATAATTAACTGTACAGTAGCTAACACATTTGGCCGGATGGTGCTCTTGTAACAGTAGGGGTGATGGTCTTTGTAACAAGAGTCCAGCTAAATATGCTGGCTACTGTACATTAAATTAGCCTAATCTTTGACTTCACAATATCCCTATGTTAAAGTTCAACTTGTAGTTTGTAGCTTGGTGATATAGTTGTAATTAGCATAGTACTCCCAAATATTAATTGCCCGTAGCTGGCTAGTCCCTAGTTTTTTATAACAAGTGTCCTAATCTGTCTAGTACCAGCAGGGTTGTGTATTAGAGTCTAATCCTAAACAGGTAGAGCTATTACTTGCAGCAGTCTATTTCACATCCACTCTTGAAATTTGAAGAAAGATAAAAGTAAAAACGGCTGTATCTTATAGTGATTTTCACATGTTTTGGAACCCACTCTTATTATATTTTTGTATACTGTTGTCTGTTTGTTTAAATGTTCTTCATTATGGTCTGTGTTATTGTCAGGTAAGATGTCTTTTAATAAAATTGTATTTAAAAGGTTTTTTTTTTTATATTCTTGTGTACACCTAAAATACTTCTAATGTATCTAGACATTTTCAAAAGTAGGGAATTTGTTAGGTTAGGAAAGTAGCTACAGTACAAGCCAAACCTTTATTTAACAGTAGATTGATAATTATGTAAAAAACATATTGTAACTATTTGTAACGGTCAATTATTGTAGTTTTCTATATAGTTATATTCAAGAATATGCCTATAAGTATAAACAAATGCAGAGGTATTCAGTGAGAGAGTCGCCTTCAGTATATTAACTAGTCCTGTGCCAGACTTGATCAGGCTGGGTCGGAGGGGACTAAACCACTAAATAGAGTTCCAGAATGGATTGGCCATGGGGCAGACCAGTGTCATAGATACTAGTTTTGGCCACTACTAATTAGCCAACATCTATAAGGAGTCAAAAACTATCTTGCAACCGAACACTTGACGAAATATATGAACCGCCAAGTACCTAAATAATAAACATGAATAGAAACAAAAACTTTATTACATAATTGCACTATACACAATGATACTATTTGATTGGGATTTAGTCCTTTCGGATTAACTTAGCTTTAGGATCGTCTGGCCTCATTACTACGTAGGTCATCTTGTATCTTCTGTTATCTCCATCATTTTTGGAGTAGTTGTAGGCTCCAACTGCAGCTAGGCCGAGACCAATAAAAGCCATACCCGTTGAGGCTAAAACCTCTGGGATCTCGTGCCAGCCCTGCTTGAGAAGTTGCCCCAGTGAGCGTCTTGATGCCGTGGCTGCCATTTTTCAGTTTTGAAGAGTTCTACTCCTCCAAAACTGAAATAGGATGAATTTCTCCAGAAAAAGACGAAGCGGACTGCGAACCAAGGAAGGAAGCAACAGCGTTTTTTTTTTATCATTTGACATTGACATATGGCAAACACCATAGACGAACATGTTTTTTTTTGGCACTTGAAATACTTGTGCCAAAATTTTGTAACAAAATAAAGCCATGACTCCTGCGAATGTTTTGGTCTACACATTTGGTCTACACACTACACACACAGATCAGTACCTACACATACACATAATCAAATGTTTCAAACGACGTCTCCTGCTCTCAATGATATTTTATACAGACAGAGGTAGATACGCCACCAACGCACCAAACGCGTGCCGTGAATTGATCTCACCAGTGACCAGATTGCAGTCAGTCGAGCTGTGACCAGTCCCTCACAACTTCATACAAAACAAAAAATGTATTAACAGAGATACTTTCTGATGCCAATATATAACCTATTGCCATTTTAAACTAAAACTACAAAAGGTTTAAAATAATTACAATTGAAAAAAAGCATCTTATAAATATTTTGTAACTGAAATAAATAAAATATATTATTTTGTTGATAACAAAACTAAAATAAACTCAACAATACACTTCAAAACTTATTTATGATAAACTTTTGTATTTATGCAAATAAACTTTTTTTTAGTGGCAACACAACGAGAAAATGTCTGCCGACGCTTGGTTATTGTTTGGGTGAATTTCTTTGTTTTGTTCTGTTTATAACTTTTATCCAACAGTTACGTTGCGTTAAGACTACTCCGCCGTATTGTTGTTGAGATATTGTGCCACCTGTTATATCGAGATAGGACTCTTTAGAGATATGTACTATTCGAGAAAGTGACTCTTAAACAGTGTAAAGTGTTTATAAACGATAAAACTATGAGTGCTGTGCAAAAAAGACACCGCACTTGTGAAATTTGTGGTGTAAGGGAAGACCACTGAGCAAGTAATCACTACGTTTTGAAAGACACAAAGTGGATAAACTTTTTTTCGCGAGATTTCTCTTAGATGAATATCGGTAAGTAAACATAACCTAAACCTAATAGTTACCCAGCCCAATCTGGCGATTATTTATAATAGTACAAAGGGCACATGACGTGAAAGGACCACTAGCGTGGGGGCTTTAGAATGCTGAATTGTGCATATAAATTAATATTCTTCAGCTTTCATTCACAATTGGCTTTCTAAAAAGGGGCGGAAAACTATGCCTGCATGGTCAAAGACGACCCTATGTATAAGTAATAAGAATGTGTTTGGATATCCATCTCAATGTTGTTGTGTCCAGTTCATTCTCACTATTGATTTAGATGGTTATGTCATGTTAATAGATAAATAAGCACAATATTGTATATGAAAAAAAAAAACAATGATTTCAGGTGTAAGGAGTGGTTAAGAGTTGTTGGTAACCAGGATCTTGTACACCTCCCCATTGAAAAACTGCATGACATGAAATATGTTTGCGGAAGACACTTTGCTCGGAAGGACTTCACAAAGACAGGAACACGTCTTAAAAAGCGAGCTATTCCCAAACTTTACCTCACAGCACCTAGCCTTGCTGATGACTGTTTTGCAGAGTTTCCTCTGCATATTTCAATGTGTAGTGAGTATTAATTTAATTATTTTTTAAGCTATTTATGTGTTAGGTATACTATTTTGATATCGGAGAGAATCCTAAAAACACTATTTCTAAAATTTATATTTCAGATCCTATTCCTTCTACATCTACACAGCAAGTAGATAATGCTAATCCTGCACTGGCATCTTCATCACAACAAGGAAATTATGGTAATTAATATTTTTTTTTTTCTTATATGAGTGAGAACCTTCCTTCCATGCTTTCCACATAACTTCCATGCTGGTCTAGGACAGAAATAAAAACATAGAATGTACCAGCTGCTTTTCTTCCGGTCAAGTCGTAAAATCCGACTGAGGGAAAGGGCTGTGTAGTACATCTGTTTTAGGTGAAGAGCTGGCCACTTGTCACTATTCGTGCTACATTTTGGCTTGGGTGCCACCTGAGGCTCTGCTCACCCCGTGCGGGCTATGAGCATGATCTTATGTTAGTATGAATGAGAACTCATTCATAACATAAAATTGATGTAGGTATTTAGTTGTTTATATTATAAAGTTCACGATAAAATTGAAACAATAAAATAGAGTTATTAAAAGTTTTTAATAAGAAAAATATCCTATTGTAAAATACCTATATATTTCAGATCCTGTCCCCTCTACATCTACACAGCAAGTAGATGCCAACCCTACCCTGCAATCTTCAGCTACAATTTCATCACCTAGATCAAAACGAAGAAAGATTTTGGAAGTAGTTGAAACACCGAGTGAGTAACAAAATAATACTTGTATCTCAATGTTAAAACTGGTTCTTACTGCAGCATTTATTACACTTCATAGAGGGTTAGAGTGTGGTTAAAATAAACAATCATAAGTGAAGAAGGCGAAAATATTTGCAATAACGGAAAAGTAACTTATTACTTTACTTTGAATTATCAGAATCCCATGGAGTTGCATTTTACTTGGATAATTATTTATGCTTTAATATTTATTAATGTGACCCTAATTGCTACCCATTTTATATTACAGATACTATTGTACCTTCTAACTCTGTGAGTACAAGACAAGCAGATACTACAAATCTGGCATCCTCAATATGCACACGGACAATTTCCGTAAATGAAGCAAAACAAAGGATAAATTCACAAGCAGTTAAAACACAAGGTGAGAGAGAACACAAGAAATGAAATCAGTCCCGACTTGCCCCTGGGGTGCTTATATAAAGGGTTTTGTGAAACAACATAAAATGTTAAGGGTCTATCTAAGCACATGTTGCACATTTAAAGTTTTTGTGTAGTTACTATGCTAACTAACATATAATTAATAATAACTATAGATAAATAAATATAAGAATTTCTCTTTTTTACAGTTGTCAAAATAGATATTAAGTCGATGTTGATGTTTAATGGGTGCGTTCAGAACCAAATATTTTTTTAAGTCAAAGTAATTTTTTTTTATTCGAATTAAGATTTTTACAAATCATTTTTCGACGTCAAAGCTATCATGGATGGCACGTTTATTTATGAAATGTTGAATATGTAAATACTCATCTTATTTTAAAGAGCAAATATATAATATTTATGTTTTGTTTAAGTTTATTGAAGTGATAACAATTATTTATTGGTGTATTTATTTTTTATAGTACCTAGAATTGTATTTAAAATATATTTTTTATTATTATTATATCATTACATAATCATTATTTTATCATAAAACAATTATTATTATTATCTTTGTTTGAATATTCTAAATTAATAATTACAATTTATTTTTTTAATTTATGAAATGTCGAATATAATAGATACATGTCATTACTCATCTTACTTTAAAGAGCAAATATATAATATTTATGTTTTGTTTAAGTTTATTGAAGTGATAACAATTATTTATTGGTGTATTTATTTTTTATAGCACTAGAAATGTATTTAAAGGAATTTTTAATTATTATTTTATCATAAAATGATAATTGTTATTACCTTTGACTATTCTAAACTAATAATTACAATTTATTTTCAGACCTTGGACCTCGAGAAACTGTACAGAAAATTCTGAAGCTAAAAAATAAAATACGTATGACAAGGAATACATCGAAACTTACCCTGTATTGAGCATACAGGATACTATAGATGCTGTAGAAGAAGAATTGAAAAAGATTTGATCAATGTTGATATGCAACCAGTTGTATATTTAAGTGGGTATCTCGTACACTGCATTTTAAAAAAACATGAATGTGCTGCATGCTCTGAAGCATTATTAACTAAAGATCCTACAGACTCAATCTATGAATATATTAAACTGAGAGAGTGGTGGCAAGATAAAAGGTGCCTAACTTATCCTTCTTTGAATGTGTCACTATGTTCAAGAAAATGTAAATGCGTTTGAAAACAACATAATGACTTCATTGCATTTGATGAACATTCGAGCTTTAACAATCACTGTTTTTATGGCGAACAGTGATGCTTCATTCGTGAAATGCACTGCACACCACGACAAACTTGTAAACACCATATTGTCACGCTTAGCCCTCATTTTGATTAGACGCCAGTGTGGACGGATAAATAAAATAATATCATTGAATGAAGAAAATATTAAAGACATGGAAAAAAATCACAACAAAAAGGTGTCGATAAAAATATTTTTTAAATTGTTTTTAGTTCAGATAATTTAAGTGTGCGTTACGCCAGCCAGAAAATGTCGAAAATCGTAATCTAAGTGCAATGGATAGTTAAATACAGCTTATGTAATTGGTAAGCAGATTTTTAAATTTGGTAAGCTGATAGTCTTAATATTTCGATAAAAATGGTTTCGGCTGAAATAACCTCACCCCAGCCAGATCTTTTTTGTCTAATGGGTATATTGAAATAAAGGTCAATTAGATATCAATTTGAAATAAATGTTAAAACTTAATTTGTGTTTGCTATGATTGCGAAGATATTTAAAATCCTGCTGTGGTAACATTCCTTTGTAACATAATATATGATAATAAAATTGACAAAGTATGTGTGTGGTTTTATTTCACTTATTAGAATAAACTACTTCGACTAAGGGGTAGAATAAAGTGTCGATATCAAGGTCCCTCCCTAGTAGTAATATCGACAAGAAATTGTCGATACTGGTACATCACTAATAAGCTGTCAAGCGTGAGGATGGCTCAAAAGAGTATCCGAGTTCATACTATTTTTGATTTCTTTCATTTGTAAGGAAGTTGGGTCTCTGAACCCCCTTATATCCTCTTTGGCTGTGACCTGGCATTGAGAGCGCGTGGATCGACTATGTACTAAAAAAATTTTAAAATGCCTTCCTGTGTATTTCGTAACTGTAAAAATTACGACAAAAAGGTAAAGAAAGATGAAGGGATAAGTTTTAAAATAAGAAGATACAAGCAATGTTCGATTTTAAATAATATTTCTCAAATCCACCTACAGTAGGCTAGCTTTGAATTTGGCGCGCGCGAGGCGCTCGCCTTTACCTATACAATTCTACGGATTTTGCGCGCGTCTTGCCGACAGATGCCGGTAGCGGCGCGCACTTACTTGTATTCTGATTGTTTAAAAGATTGTCGGGTTTTTGCTGATGCTAGTTCAGTTTATTAATTTGTGTTAGACCTTTGCAGTTTTCATTATTGAGACGTCTAATGTGAAATAACCCGTTATAAAGTTGGTTCTTGTTCGTTTTGTGCAATCGAAGACTCCAAAACTGATTTGAGTGAATTACGCGGCCACCACTTGTGGCTTTGTTCCCGCAAGCAAGTACCTACACACCTTTTTATTAATGTATTTAGTATATTTCATGATAATATGTACAGTAACATTAATACAAATCACTTTATTACAATAGGTACACATACTGAATTTAAATTCTTGCCGTACGGATTCCTAACGCGAAGCCGGCTGCCTGTAAACGTTAGTTACCCATTGAACCCCTTCTAAATACCTTGAATCTATTTAACCGTTTCCCGTGTTTCCCGTATTCCGGGAATTTCCGTTTCTTTTTCTTTATAACCCTTTTTTTGCTCTGCTTTGTTAAATAAGTTTGTACCGATCGTTGCGGGCCTATTTGGGCATCGGATTACCCTGGGAACAGATTATTAAGCTAATTAGCACGTATTTTATAAGAGTCCTTTGCGTTTTTCTTAAGTTTAAGTTATATCGTTAGCTTTCGACGATACTGCGCCTCGTAACGCGGTTGCAGAAACGCGGAGTGACGAGTGTGACTATGGTTCGAATACTACCTACTCGTGGTCGCACTTTTCACATTTGCATCCTCTTCACCGAGGGTGCTGGTAGCAGAGCTGCTTCGGGGTTCGCTGCGTTCGCTACTTTTCGCGTTCAAGCAAATACTGAATGGAAATATAATAATATAGAAGGATATAGAAGGTTTTTACAAGAACATTATCACAATAAAATATCAAGACAGCCAAATAATAAGCGTTGCCTAGATACTACAGATCACATAGACAATGGTCAAATAGTCTGTATATCTTTACATCCACTCCACTTTTTCTATTTTGTTCCAGTCTTCATTGAAGACCTAGGAGTTCGCTCAGATTCTTGAGTCTTGGAGAGTAGAGTGGCTTGGTTAGCATATCAGCAAGTTGTATTTCAGCAGGCACTTGTGTGACTAAAAGGATTCCATCTTGAATACATTCTCTCACGAAGAAGTGCCTAATCTAATCTTAATATGTTTGGTTCTGTTATGGAACTCATGAGGCGGGTTATTGGCGAGCGTCACTGCACTTTCGTTGTCTACATATATAGTTGCAGAAGCACTTTCATCAGTTAATCTTTAATAAGTTTCTGTAGCCAAATAATTTCCCGTGCTGTGTCACTTGCTGCTACTAGCTCTGCTTCAGATGAGGAGTGAGCAACGGATGTTTGCTTCTGACTTTTCCAGAAGATTGTACCACCTGCATACAGACATACCATTCCTGTAGTAGAGTGGCTGGTCTTTGGATCGCCGCCATGATCGGCATCACTATAGCAGATTAGTCTTCTGTCACTTTTAAAAGGTATTTTTTGGAAAAGACGAGACCTTTTTCTGCCGTTCCCTCAAGATATCGAAAGATTCTCTTCACAGCTTGGATATCTTCTTTTGTAGGATTTTCTAAGTTGCGTGATACCATTGATACGGCATAGGCATCATCAGGGCGTGTAGCCACCATCAGATAACCGCTTTAGCGCTCACTGCTTGTCTATACGGATAGTTATCACTTCCTTTCTCTTGTTCACCGCTTCTTTCTTTGTCTTTTTGTTTAATTGCCGGAGTCGCAACTGGTTTGCAGTTGGTCATAGCAAATCTTTACAGTATTTTGTTAGTATAGGCTTTTTGACTCAGGTGAAGTGTTTTATTATCTTTACTATTTATTTCTAGACCCAGAAAGTATGTCGCCAGCTTGATAGTTATTTTGAACCTCGTTTTTAATTCATCAATGAATTCTTTTTCCGCTTTAGTATTCGTAGAGGCAACTAATCCATCGTCGACGTAAAGTCCTATCACAACTTTTGTATTTCCTTTCTTTCTCATATATAAACAAGGGTCAGCTTCACTTTGTTTAAAATTGCTTTTGATTAGAAAGTCAGAGATACACGTGTTCCAGCATCTTGGTGCTTGTTTTAAGCCATATAGGCTGCGTTTTAATTTGCAAACCTTTTGTGTGCCATCTGTGTACCCTTCTGGGTGTTTGATGTAAATTTGTTCATCAACTGTTCCGTTTAAGAAAGCAGTTGTTACATCAAATTGTAAAAGTTTCAAATTTTCGTTAGCTGCTACGCCCAGAAGTGCTCTTATTGTTGCTAAGCGGGCAACAGGACTGAAGGTTTTGTCATAATCCACACCTGGCTCTTGAGAGTATCCTTTGACAACCAGTCTTACTTTATAGCGCTCAATGGTGCCGTCGGGATTCATTTTTATTTTAAAAATCCATTTACTAGGTAGGGCTTTTCTACGCTTAGGTAAATCAACTAATTCCCAAGTGTTATTTTCATGGAGAGTATTAACTTCGGAGAGCATGGCATCCAACCATTTGGCTTTATCTGGACTCTGAAACGCTTCTTTGTATGTCAGCTGTTCTTTCGGTTTATCTGACATTTCCTTGATTGCAGCCATAACGAAATCATCAAATCTCTGTGGTTCAGCGATTCGTGAGCGGTCTCTTAGACTTCGTCCAGTGTCTAGGTTATCAGCTGCTAGCTCCTGTTGATTATTAGGTATATTTGGTTCCCTTTCGTTGAGATCAACTTCCGGTTCGCTTTCAGTTTGCTCTTGTTCGCTTTCAGCAGTTCGCTCTTGTACTTCTTCATCATTATTATCCTGGTTGGGACCAGGCAAAATATCGTCATGTGAAGAGTCACATTCTAAAAATTCTTCGTCTTGATTGCATCTTTCTGCATCTTCATCTCTGGGTGCAAATTGGATTGTTATGTATTTGTCATTAACATCTTTCTCTTTATTGTTTTTCACTATTGGACCTAATAAAATATGAGTACCTGGATAAAGGAAGTGCGGAATGCGAATGCTACAAAAGATGTCGAGATGTTGGCGAACGTCACCGCCATCTTGTAATCTAAATAGAATCAATTTTTTAAGTAAATTGGCCATTCTAGCAGGACCTTTACTGGCGTAAATTGCATTTAGGGTGTCCCATACAGCTTTATTGGTCTCACACTTCTTTATTTGTTTAAGTTCGGAAGACCCGATTAACAAAATCAATTCCGATTTTGCAATTTCATCAGATGTCCCCACCTATTTATTTATTTATTCTTTTTCACTTGGTGCACTTTGAGTGTATTTCCATAGTTTATCTTTGATAAGGTACGCTTTTGCGTGGATTGCCCATGTATCATAGTTATTTTTATTTAACGGTTTTATTTTTATATTTTTATTTTAACCTAACCTAACCTAACCTACATTATCACAATAAAATATCAAGACAGCCAAATAATAAGCGTTGCCTAGATACTACAGATCACATAGACAATGGTCAAATAGTCTGTATATCTTTACATAGATTAATCTATAATTTGTAATTTTAATGAATCACAGCTTGTTTCCAAACGATAAAAGAGATAGAACATTGTTTCAATCACATGTGTGACAAAGATAGCTCATACGCTAAGGTCATAGATTATGATCAAGTACGCATACAGTAGGTACAAAATAGGTAGGCAAGAAATTGTCAGTGTAACCATAGTAGAAAGTGTAACAATGAGATTTTTATGAATGTAGGCTGAATTATTCTGTTTCTATGTAAAGTAAATTATTGTTCCGTAGATTTCCTACCGATGAGGTTAGTCTACGAGATTGGATAACTATCAATTCATTCATGCAACTTGAAATAGTGTCGGTTCTAAGTATTTCTACTTGTCGCTTAATATATGACAGAGCGACATTTTCGTGGCTGTACTGATTACAAATAGCTGTCTCGTTCACTCTTACGCTTTGCCTATTTCCTGTCGCATTTATAGCGTGTGTTTTGATATACAATGTTATGAATATGTATGTATATGTGTCGCGGAACAATTATTTTGCGCGAGCAGTATGAACGTAACGTATCTTTCTTAAAATATCATTGCCTGCTCTGAAATGTTTTGTCGTGAAACGGGGCCAAGGTAGTTAAATCAACTAGTAGTAAAGTTACCTCCACGACGTAAAAAAGTCACTTCTTTATTGCACAATAAAGTGTGACCACTCTACGAAGTAGTAAAGTCACCCTCAAGTCAAGACACCGAAGTAGCGTTGTATCTGCTTTATGGTTTGGTTTTATAGACCTATAGTCCTACAGCTAGCGGCACGTATCTTTAACTCTGGGCGAGCGGTACCTCTCTGTCAGTCACCCCACCCTTACCCTATGCGAGAAAGAGAGTCACCGCTCACTCAGAGCTAAAGATACGTGCCGCTAGCTGTACTCATTAAAATATTAAAACCTCCTTGGCCAACTGTTTTGACCTCAAAACATTTTGACATTTAAATAAACGACAGATCCAAAGGCTATTTGTTGCATAGTGCTTTTAAAATAATTATCGGTCTTTTATTTTTTTAAGAAGGGTAATGTTTTTTCAATAATAAAAAAAATATAAAAGATTTGAACAAAAATTACTACAGACATAGAAAAAAGGGTCAAAAACAACAATGATCCCTAAACATATTGGACCCATAGTAAAATTTCCTAAAGGTATATATGGTTTATGGAAAAGGGCTTGGTGGGAAATACCTGAAATAATGGGTTCTACATTTCATGCGATGGTTGGACTTGCTTTAGCAGGAATTGGTGCTTACAATTATGCCCAGAATGATGGAGAGAATAGAGAATACAAGATGGTATATTGTATTGTCCGTGAAGGGGATCCTAACGCTGAGAAAATTAGAAATCCTGTCTACACGAAGTTCCCTCCCAAGTAAATGAAAGACGGGAATATGTTATGTCTTCGTTTTGTGAAATATTTTACAGAAATTCAGCATGACTTAATTTTGTAGTTAAGTACCAACTTGTTTTTCCTAGATAGATTTAAAAAGTAGGTACCAGTTCAGTTAAATAAATAAATGAGTTGTCTTGGGTAAAAAGTTGTTTTCTATTTATCAGTTTTTTTTATAAAAAAATGTTCTCTCAGGGATCGCTCCCTGTCTCTCTCGTGTCCATTAGCCCAGCAGGAAATTGCGACCTAGGCTGAATTTTACAACTAGTTATTAGTGCGCATTATGATGTAAATGTGCGCCAAATAAAAAATTGTGCGCTTTATCGTTTTGGAAGAAAACAGGAAAAATAATTTCTGCTGGAGAAACGCTCTTCCAGCAGGAAAATCTAAACGAATGATCGGAGAGAGAAATAAATTATATATGGGCAGATAGCTTATATTAGCGTATAAATGTGCGCCGAAAATAAAATTAGTGCATCGAATGGATACTTTTAAAGTAATCGTGTTTTTCTTTTAAGTCAAAATACATCCTAGCGTTTGAACGAGCAATCGTAGAAGCTTACTCAAAATGGTATTCTGTTTATCTTGTTATTGTTAACAACAGCAATAAGTTTTGAAAACGCGTTTTTAAATTATATCAGTTTAATTCAACGGTAACATGGTCATAGTTTTGAGCTCAATATACAAGAAATCTATTTACTTCAAGATAAGTGAGTAAAAACTTAATATTAGTGCGTTAAATAAACTATATAATTTTGCCAAAATTAGCTTTCAAAATAAATAAACTAACAAAACAGCGACTAGATTATTGGTTATCCGACCGAATTTAAATGATCACAAAAAGCGGAGCTTTCAATTTTCATACAATACCAGTCGGAGTCAGGTCTGATAAAGCCATACGAGCGTATTGTATTGCGCGCATGCTCCTCTTGGGGATCCGGTTGACGGAAAAATATTAGGGGCGAGGCGACAGAAAACCGTCTCCGTCTAGCTAGCAGCCTCACCATTGATTTGGATGGTTTTATCCATGCCAAAAAAATTATTGGAATTTGATTAAAGTATACTTAATTCCACATTGGCGTTTTTTAATCCAGCAGCGATACCAAACACGACTCAATGAATTAGGCTCAGAACAAGGTACAGGGAGGTACAGAAATATACTTAGGCTCAGAACAAGGTAAGTACGCTTAATATCAATTTTATTTTTAGGTAAAATTGTACTATTAAGCTCCCTGTACCTTGTTCTGAGCCTAAGTATATTTCTGCTGCTGTATGAACATTATGTCCATAAGCAATGTTAGCAGTGTGATTGCATCACACATGCTACATTAATTGAGTACCAATGAGGAGATAAACGCTAGTTTATTCCATTCTCTTTGTGAGGAGACTAGAGATGTGCCGTGGGGAATGTTCCCATTCCCAGTATTTTCCCTATGGGAATATTCCCGGTAAGTTACCAAAAGTTTCCAATGTTCCCGGGAATATTCCCCTACACATGAAACATTTAATATATTGAATTCTTTCTTTACCTAGTGTTTTAATTTAGTTTGGTTGGTTGGCTGGTTTGGTTAGTATAATTTTATTTGCAAAATTGATTATTTTTGATTTAGACAATTTTATTTTATTTAAGTGAGAGATTTCACTCACGGTCATCTGATCCAAAACTAGGCAAGGCCTGTACTACGAGTATGGGTGTCAAAGATAGGTAGACAAATATTCAATACCCAGACACAGAAATGACCCTTGATGTCTGCCTTTTTTTCTTTTCGCGCTTTAGCTTGGTACTATAGAAAACTGTAATTTTATTACTGATAGGTACTATAGGTATTAGTCGTTTTGTTAGTTACAGCCAAGTAGATGTTTGCCTGTTCATTGCTGACTGTAAGATGTGGATCAACTGTCTCGCTTCCTCTTTAAAAAAACACTTTATTTGCGAATCTCTTTATTTGAGTGGCAACAAGGTCATCAAACAATGAAAGCGTCCTTTTTTAGTTACCTGTTATTTAATTTGTAACTTGGTGCACGTATTTAAACATACAAACCTCGTTGTTAAAAATAAATCTGAATCTTTGTGGTCGGATTTTAAAAGTTGCTTTGCTTTATACCTATAACTTATGAAAAACATGTTGATCGTTCTGTGATTTGTTAATTATTTTAGTATAATTTAAATTGTTAATACTGAAATTTTATTGATATTTAAAAACAAATCTGGATCTTTGTGGTCGGATTTTAAAAAAGTTGCTTTGTTTTATACCTATAACTTACGAAAAACATGTTGATCGTTCTGTGATTTGTTAATTATTTTAGTATACTTAAAATTGTTAATACTAAAATTTTATTGATGATAAATTGTTGATTATATTGATAACGCATATTTGTACACGCATGAATAAAAACTATCAAAATTTAACGTCTGTGTTTCTTTTTCTCTTATTAAAATACAGTTAAAACTTTCAGAATCTGCCCGGGAATATTCCCGGAAACATTGGGAATATTCCTAAAAACACTGGGAATATTCCCATTTTTTTTGGAGTTTTGGGAATATTCCCAGGCATGTGGGAAATTTCCGGTGATTGTTCCCGGTAACATTGGGAATATACGAAATCTCTTAGGTTAGTAAGTATTCAAATATTACTTGTGATTTGTCTCCTAAAACTTAATATTGTGACATATAAATATATAAAAAAAATAGAAGATTTCGACAACTTTCCCATTGTTTAAGTTCTCAAGGGAATATTCCCCGGAATATTCCCACACAAAAGTAATTTACCGGGAACGGCACATCATTAGAGGAGACTGTGGCGTGGCTATATATCCTCTTTGGTGGCTACGTGCGCAGCACTTGCCCCCACCACTCGTAGCTGTATTAACACCGGATGTGGCGCCACTAGACGTGAAAAAGGGGCTAAAACGTCGCACTAGAAGCGGAAACAAGGTTTGCTACTCAATTAATTAGGCTCAGAACGAGGTAAGTACGCTTAATATCAATTTTATTTTTAGGTAAAATTGTACTATTTTCCGTACGATCTTAATCTAGCTATCGTACATGAGTATAAATGCCAAAAATCGTAGGAGTACGATTTAAATCGTACATCTGGCAGCCCTGCGTGAGTTTGTCAGGCAGGGCCTGTGTTCCGAGTTCCGAGACGCGCTGAAAGCTGAAATCGATTAAGTACCTGTAATCGCGTTCCGAATCACTGTTAGCCATACATTTTTCTTTTTGCTTTTCTGATCGCTGACAGCGCTGAAAGTCTGATTCAGAATGCGCCCAAAAGTATAAACTATAGCGCCATAAAAAAAAAAAACGTTATAAATTGTCGATGGTACCGCACATTTGTCAAATGTGTGTGACGTATTGGTGACGTACGTGACATTGACAAAGGTCGATCGACTCGACCGAAGAACTTTGTAGTTTGTTTTGCAGTATATTTTTAGCAAAAATACAGGAACAACGTGTCGTTATCAATTTATTTAGCGATACGGTTCGCGGTAGTCTTCAGCAGTCTTCAGTTATGAGTAGTTGTACGAAAATGTCGCGATTTGCAGAGGTCGAGCAGGGCCCTCCCATTGAGGTTTTTCAGCTTATGAAGTTATTTGCTGAGGACTCCTACCAAAACAAAGTTAATTTGAGTGTTGGCGGTAAGCAGATTTTCTATTTTTATCAGTTACTCAGGCAAGTTGTTTTTTGTATTATGAAAATATAACCTATTATGTAATTAGATGGTTGATAGGGTTGGGTTGCCCTCTGATACACCGGTTTTTATGCCTATTATTATAATACTTGTTTGACCTAAATTAAGAACTATTATTGTTTCTCGAAAACATTCCTCCGTGTGGCATGCATTGTTTTTTTAATATTTTATACATAAGTAGAATGTAAATTAAAATCTCTAGCTTTTTATTCCTACTAATACTTTTTCACAATTTAGTTTTAGTACTATGGTTTTGATTATTTTTTAAAATATTTATTAAAAAAATTATTAATAGAAATAAAGTATCGCGTTGTGAAAAATTTTCCTGTGGGAATAAGACTTTTTCCCTTAAAGGTATCCTATGCGTTAATCCAGGTTACAAACTATCTCAATTCCAAATTTCATCTAAATCTGTTGAGTACTTTAAGCATGAAGGCGGAACAAACATCCCAACATCTAAACATCCAAAACCAAATATATTTTCACATTTATAATATTCGTGTGATGTGATAATGCTTATATCTATATGTTCTGATATAAATATATTCTGAATTTAATTTATAAAAATAATATATATTTAATTTTAGTAAGATGAGAAACTTTGTAGTAATAATGTTTTAAAGTCCTTTGAATTTAATACATTATATATCTTGGTGATTAATTTAGTTATTGGCCTTGGCCGTACAACTTCTAATAGAATAACAACAGATTTTAATGAAATCCTACTCAAATATTGCAACCACATCCACAAAGCCACAAACATTCTTTCATACACACAAATGGTCAGCAGCACATAGCAATTTCTTCCTTGTAACTATTTACAGATATTTCATCTCTAAAAAAAAAATATGCTTAACAAAAACTTTATTTTTATTTCACAGCTTACAGAGATGAGAATGGAAAGCCATGGGTACTTCCTGTTGTGCGTAAAATGGAGAAGCAGATGGCCGATGACGACACATTATTGCACGAGTACCTTCCTGTCCTTGGTGAGCTATTACTACTAATTGTATCTAATAAACACTTGTTACAGTATAACTCCATTACTATGGCTATCGGTAATACATATCTCTCTCTAATAACTGTATATCAACGGGGGAAAGTGGAAATGTCATATCTAGAAAAACCCAAGTTTACACTAGAGCCAAAAAACTATTATGAAAATTCATAACTTGTATATTTATAGAGATAGAAAGTTATAAGTTGGAATGTATTTATATTTATCTAAGGCCTATTTGATGTTTTTGTCTAAATTAACGTAAAATTAGTTATAATTGATTTAACCCAAAATCCAAGTTATGATGTTTCCGTTTTCCCCCATTGATGTTATTAAAACAGCCACCGTGGCCGAATGGTCAAGCATTCAATTTCATTACGAAGATTGCAGGTTTGAATCCCGATGGGGTAACCATAATAAACAAATTGTATTTGCATTAATTTCTCTAGTTTGCTGAATCACTGATTATTGGTGAAGAAAAATGATTATGTGCTTTGATAGGTATGTTAAGCAGATACTGCCTTTTATCTATGAAAGTAGTCATAACATGAGCCATATCATTCACTCTTTAACACTGACACCAGATTTTATGAGTTTGATTGTCCCTGTTTCAATGCACACAATGAAGAAAATATTTTTTATAAGTTCGATGAATGTGATACATTGCATAAATAAGAGAAAAACATATTTGAAACTCGTTTCTCAAGCTAACATTACATTTCTGAAAAAAAATTGTGTGCCAATATTATCAGCATACAATAATAGTAAATGCACTGTACCAGTCAGTAGAGAACATTCTCTTACATAAATCCTAATACTTTACAGCAAAACCAGACATATTATGAATCTATGACCATGTAAAATAGCAATAGGGAATATTCTGCATAAAAAAAATATTAGTTTTTTTTCATATTTCATCTGAAAGTATACAAAAATAGAATACTGACAGTCAAAACAGAATCGAATTTGATCGAAAAACAAACTAGATACAACATTATTAAACAAATATATCTGTCCCTCTTTTCATCATCAACGAAAACAAAATTTTCTATGGCGGATGTATGACCCGCGTGACCAATGACGCCAACAGAATCGAAATTAATCGAAAAACAAACTAGATACAAATACAACATTATTAAACAAACATATGACATCACATGTCACGTCGGACCTCTCTGTCTAACCATCGACTTTGAAGCCTTATAACTTTGTTTCTGAGCAAGATAATTGAAAAAATATTTTTTGTGTTTATCTTGAACTTGGAAATATTTCAATTAATGAATTTAAAAAAAATGTACATATTCCCTATAATATGGAATTTTAGTAGCTCTTACAAATTTTTAATATTCTTAATTTTATTCTAATTTAAATTTGTATGCCTTAACCAGGCGAGACGTGTTAGTGCATATGTAATAATGTAAGACCTAATGGAACCATGTTTTAGACAAATAAATACTTTCATTTTTTCATTTTCATTTTAGTCATCCCCACCAAGGGGACTTAAATTTCTTCGCAGGAGTCTGCAGGTTTCATCACAATGTTTTCTTTCACCGTAAGAGCATCGAATAAACATACATATGAATTCGAAATTAGAAAGTGTATGTGGTGGGGATCGAACCCGCGTCTCCCGAACGGGAGGCATCGGCCCTAACCACTAGACCAGCGACGCTCTGCTCTGAACCTTAGTTAGTACTACTAACAAATTGATTCAATCAAATACTAAACTTATTTTGGTTTTAATCTACGCTTCATGTAAACCAGTGGTGTTATTTAGCTATGGCATTATTCCAATAACCTATGGCATTATTCCAATAACCTATTATTTATGGTTATTATATCATGATCAATAGGTCACACGACGCAATTGACGCCCTTCTCAGATAAGAAAAACAATATTTAATAAGGAACGAGTGTGCGAACAACCATTTTGAGTTACAAAATCCATTATTAATACTGATAACGGAAGACAATATTCAATATGCTGATTCAATATGCTGATTTGAGCTAAAACAGGTGCAGATACATGAAACTAATATGATAATGCATCAATGGTGTCAATTCCCGCAGCGAAACTAAATTTAATATTAGTCTTGTCACTTTCTGACCCACGACCATGAAAAAGGACAGGCGATTGTCAACCATTGTGAGCGCCAAATTTTATAGCGCAAATGTCAAGTTTTGACGTGTGCCATGTAATTTTAAACGGCTTGTTTTAGGATCCGCTTAAAATTGACGTTTATGACAAAATTTGACGTTCAAAAGAGCCGACAATCTCCCGTCCTTTTTCATGGTCGTGAGTCAGAAATTGACAAGACTAATATTAAATTTAAATTTAGTTTCGCTGCGGGAATTAACGCCAATATCTTTATATTCAACTATAACCGCCTGTGGCTACGCTCGCGTTTTGTAAGATTTTCCCGTGGGAATAAGACTTTCTCGTAAAAAATATCCTATGTGTTAATTCAGGTTACAAACTATCTCCATTCCACAACCATATCTGTTGAGTACTTTAAGCATCCAAACTTTTTAACATACAAAGTGTTAGTGTGATTAGTTTAGTGTGATGTGATGTGACTGTCCTGTCCTGCCCTGCCCTGTCACCTGTTCGCAGCAGGACTCAATGGACGCCACAAATAGTGCAGTCGAAGTGGCTAAGTGGGCCAGAAAGATTCAATTTGTCATCGACACGCAAAGAAGAAAAAGAACTCTTAATACAATCAATACTTAAAAAGTAGACTAATGGCTCTGTGAGCTGTTGACCTCGCGAGTATATTCATTCATTCATTCATTCATTCATTCTTTTTTTTTGAAATGGCTGATTTATGATTTTTTTACGTTTTCAACCCTCATAATAGGGGATCGGACTGTTCCCGTATTTTTACCGTATTTTATGAATTATTTTTAATATATAGATTAGTAGCAGACGATTCGCGAAGAAAAAAACAGAATCGGTTGAAAAAAGTATTTACAGTGATTTTTTAGTGCCTCTCTGTCTAATCTTGAATTTCAAACCTTTATAACTCGGTTAATTTTAAAGATAGAGCAAAAATTCTTTTAGTGTTCGATAGCAGAAACTAAGAAGTTTGGATTTATAAAATTAAAAAAAAGTAGTCCGATCCCCTATTCCGTCTTTTTTTATAATTTCCAAAAACTGACTTGACAATAAAAATATCTATTAATTTATCGAACCTGCTCACAAAATTTCACGAGAATCGGTTGAGAAACGCTGTAGAGACAGAAACAGACAGACAGATGGACATACAAAAGCAATTTTGGCCAAGCTGAAACGGAGACGCGTTAATAATAGCGTTGAAAATGTAAAAAAAATCATAAATCAGCCATTTCGAAAAAAATAATACTCGCGAGGTCTAAAGCTAACAGAGCCAATAGTGTAGAGTCAACACAGGTGGCCGGGGGGCGTCTCTCACGATTGAGCAGTTCTTCACAATTAAATACTACTGCTTGGCTTTGCTAATGTTTTTTATACTTATTTGTCCATATTACACTTTTTACGACATCTTCAACTGCAGATCATTTTGTGACTTCCCAAAACTCATACTCGATTTTTCACCAACATAAAACTTCTCTCAAGTGCCAGTAATAACTAAAAAGTATCAATTCAAAAGAAGAAAATATCGCGGAGTTTGCACACAGAGCATACAAACTCCACAGTACGGTAGTTATTTTCAACCCCGACGGTACGGAGTCTATGAGCTGGTTCGAGTCCAGGTTTTTTAATTAGTTCCCAGTTAGGTTCGGCTTTTGCAGGCTGAATCACCTGATAGTCCATAAAGTAGTTCCATGCTTCGGCAGTCACGTTTAGCCGTTGGCCCCAGCTAAATCGATCAAAGCAGAGATTGAGGTTGTGGTTACAGCGTGTCGACTTTCCTAGCCCTTTCGTCCCACTGTCTGAGAATCCACCTCCTGGACATGAGTTACCATGGCTTACCTGGATGTCTTTAAATCTTCGGATTCATGTCGGCCGAAGTAAGGAGAACCTGTTCAGGTGGGGATTCTCAGACGGTTGAAGTGCAAGTGTGGTGCCGTTCCCTGAACGATGGAGTATTTGATGTCGTGCCCTGC
This sequence comes from Carpatolechia fugitivella, assembly GCA_951230895.1. NCBI lineage: Eukaryota > Metazoa > Arthropoda > Insecta > Lepidoptera > Gelechiidae > Carpatolechia > Carpatolechia fugitivella. Next base: position 3,905,159 of record OX579649.1, read on the forward strand.
GTGCCCAAGTAGCTGCACGCGGGAGGATTTAATTTATGCTACTGACAGCGCAATTCTTGTGGCCAATTTTTGGGCTCAGACAGTCTAGGTTTGCCAACGACTCGAAAAGAAGAGATTCTCTAAAGAAAATAGCATAACATTTGCCTTGGTAGAGACCTTCAACGGCTTCATAGCTGTTCTGACACCAGGGTTTTGTGAGGTCTATGTATATTGTCAACCTTACAACCCACATGACAAGAAGTTGATTCAGTTCTATTAAGCCCAAGTCACACAGAGCGGGAGCGGCACGGTCCGGGGCCGGGACAAGCGGGACGGCGTTATGCCGCGCCATAGCACCGTCCCGCTTTCCCGGCCCCGGACCGCCCCCGGCACGGCTCAGTGTGACTTTGGCTTTAGGCTTGCGAATAAGTAATACCTTTAGACTAATATCTGCACATAACATTAATCTACACAGCTGATTATAAGCTAATACTGGTCTCGTACAAGGTCCTCTCGTGATTGATACTCAAGATAAAAATGAGTTTGCGAGAATGTATGCTAAAACTATGTAAATTAAGATAAGCGTAATTTGTTTCTAGTAGAATGTAGATTATGTCAGTGTCAACTCCTATTATTAAATAATATTTTCAATGAGATATTATAAAATTTTAGAAGTAGAATATAATATTATAGTACGTAACTAAACCATTATGAGTTACGTAGGTTAGATAGCGCTAGTCTGTATCTTATTTATAATGCATTTTTTTTTTTCAATTTATTCATCATTATGCTAGACTTACAGGTTTGTAAAATAACAAACAAAAGCAGTTATTTCACCTGATGTTAAAAAAATCTTAAACCAGTCAGATGCTGGTGACAATAATTATCATCATATTGTGTGAATTTTAAGATCGACCTATCCTTAACAACCTTCAGTCTCGACTTGTTGAGCCACCAAAAACCCTGACTTTGTTCATATAACGACGACTTCTATAGATTCTCGTAATAGCCGGCACCGGGTTAAGGGGCTAGTCCGGGAATTTTCAAGATTTTTGTTGAATCAGATCTCATTATCTACGTCAGTAAATGTATTGATTTTCTAAAATATGTTATTGGACTCTATTATCTACGCTTACACTAAGGCCAAAACATGTTTGGTAAAAATCTTCTCGATACAAATGTTATCCAAAGCAGCGTCTTCGATTCTCGTTATTTGAATCTGAGAGGTAAATGGTAATTTATTGGTCGCCGAAATTTAGTTACAAGATAGGTCTCCGACTGCTTTATGTTTTTCGCAAGCAATTTACAAATCAAATTAGTACTTTTTATATAAACTGAGAAAGTAAATTTGGCACTTACGCCATTTACTTGGAGCGCGCGACCATTATTTCTTTCTCTGTTAAACACGTGCGGAGAAGCTTAGCGTCATCACTTTCCTTTCTTGAGCTCAGTCGCCTATGATCTTTGCCGACGACGGATGTGCGCTCGGTGGCGCTCCAAGCCGCCCGGCTCACGAAATAATTTTATTTGGAGAAGACGTACTATGAGTAGGTCCGTCACATCCATCCGTCCGATCCGTTACATTGACAATATTTCTAAATCGATTTTTAATTAAATAAATATAGGTTGGGTCCATACCTGCTGCTTGTATACTTAGTAAGGTTTAGTCAAGTTTGTGATACTATCACTTTCAAGGTCGACACTAATAATACGAGTACACTACGAAAAGGGTATATGTGTATGTACAGTGGACGGCACATCATACATTTGTTTTTTCAAATTAGATGTTATTACTATACTACCTAGTTACAGATGTCGATCATTTTATTTTTCTAGTACAACACAGGCAGGCGCGAGAGGAATAGTTAGGTAGTTCTATTCTTCAACCAAATGCGGTTTTTTAGAATTATTTTTATTGTATTAGGTAGGTAAGATATAATTTATTTATTGATTCAAAAGTAAAGTTTGCATTCTCGTTACGTAATTTTATAGCCTATACCTAGCTTACAAAAAACCAGCCAAGTGTGTGCGGGGCCAAGTCTTATTTCCAGTCAAAGGATTATATCCCTCACGGGGGAACAACTAAGGATTTTTCCCGCTGTCCCCCAGTATGTTCACTCGAAAAAAAAAAACACGGGACAGTGGGAATAAATATTTCCGTTCTCCCACGTTACATATTATAATTATAAAATGAATGATTGATTTACGAGTATTTTTATTCAAATGATATTTTGGATGAGTAATAATTATTTATAAAAAAATAATTATAATATTGAACAAAATGAACTCATATATTTTTAACTGACAGTTTATTATTTTGTTAGTGCTCTGATTACGAAACTAAAACTTGGGTTAGTGGACTATTCCATTAAGAAAACAACAATTTTTTTTTCTATGAGTTAATGGGTTTGATGAAACTCGGTTAAGAGCACTATTTTGCCAAGGAAACAATGAGGCAATGTTAAAAATAAAAAAAAATCCAGGAATCTTAGTTTTTATGACAAAATAGAACCTCTAATAAATATAAGGAAATATTGTCACACTTTAGAAATTCTAAAATACTTAATGAATTTCTAAAGAGATATCGTTAGCTTTGCCGTGACAAATCAAAACTACAACATGTCAACGTCTTAGCAAAATAACGTAAAACCTCTCGTGTGGTAATAATCAGCCCATGAAACTGAACAACTTTCGTTCCAAAACTTTTTTAAACTCGTATTTTTTTCAAACAAGGTGATCAGCTGATCGAGTTAATTTGTATGAAAGTTTAAAAACATTTTTTGACGGTACTTAGGTGTCACGTGGGATCGATCTCTGACATAAAGAGAGAACTGCCGCTAGCTTAAGAGTAAAGTTGGTGCCCGGAACAACATCCTGAGACGCCTTACCACTACCCGCTGGGGAGCCAGCGTACGCGTTCTTCGAACGAGTTGTCTTGATCTCGCTTACTCAGCAGGCGAATATTCGACTCGAGTTTGGGTTTGTTTAGCCCATGCGAGAAATGTGGACACGGCTCTCCACGAATCATGACGTATAGTCACGGGCACCCTGAAACCGACACCACTGAGAAAGCTTTACTCCATGGCAGGAATTGTTCCACCCAGCGTGGGACGTGAGGTCGCTTGCGATATTGAAAGAGCGAAACAGTCTCAAGACAGCAGGCACCTCCTTTACGGCACAACCCTCTTCTTGCCCGTCTCAAGAGTCGCCGCAGCTTCCTCAAGAACTCCACACCCATCGAAAAAGACCCACTTTTAGCACGTAAACATCATCCTATCAGATCCTCGTTTTAACACATTATTACAATTTTTACGAACGAAAACGTTATATTTTTATCACTAGCGAATCGCGATGCACAGGACTGTCCATACTAGGCAGTGTTGGCAGGGTCACCATGCATGAGGTATGGAGACACAGGAGCGTGTCAGAATGAAAGACGTGTTGTGCGTCAGACAAACGTATTGACTACAAGCTACTTAGATGCTAAATTATATCTATCTAGATGTGGTTGAAGTGAGTCATTACAGTTAGCTGAATAAAATACATTTTTTGCCTAGTGACAAGCAAAAAATGTAGGTATGAAGTTAGCTGTCATCGTATGTCATCAAATGTATTTTAGTGATGCCAGACCAAGCGCCCTAATAATTTCAATGGTAAACACAAATAGTTGATGCTTTATCAATAAAATTTCGCGGCGTGGGCAGTCTGATATAATACTAAAGTAAAAGTTTTACAATTAAATATATTTAAATAGCAGATCAAGCTTTACACGTGGCGCAAGATTCTGTGCCATATTTAAAGATGAAGTTTGACATTTGTGTAATTTTTTTATATATCTCGTTTGTCAAGGCAGAGAATCAGCCGTATATCAAATCAAATAAAAATATTTTGATTTATGAATCATTTTTCGACGTCAAAGCTACCGTGGATGGCACGGCTACAGGTTACTTTTTGGAGGGCACTTGGAAATTAAATGATTTTATAAAAAAATAAACAACCGTGTAGTATTTTGAGCAAAAAAAAAATGCAAAATATATTTAGGAACCAACCTTATATCTCCAAATGGTTTTGCATTTAGCATACTTTTTTTAAAACTTTGCATACCCAATTTTATTGACAAAACAGAAACTTTTGATCTTGATTTGAACCAAATATTTGATATAAGATTTCTTTGGTACCAATTACTCATCATTATGACAGTGAAAGAAAAAATAATTGATGTGTTGAAGTGACGTGTGTGTGATAAAAATATTATAAAGACATTTATAGTGATCATCCTGTTGAATCTAACACAAAGAAAAAAATAGACACGATGAAAACATTATGTATTTCCGGAAACATTCACAATATTGATCGTATCAGAAATAAGTAGATACGTATCGATCGTATTGTAAATCGTAAATAAACATCACATTTTTCTTTTTTTGCATCCAATTAATAAATTGACTTCAGTTTGGAAACAATGGAATAAAAATACTCAAAAATCTGTAGGTATTTTATAAATAAATTAAAGTGGTGACAACGGGAATTATTTTCCCCTTGTCCCCTATATAATTTTGAAGTGAAGATACTGGAAGACAACAACTATTGAACGGATTGGTATGAAAGAAATTTGGAATAAAGTTAGATTATACCCTGGAACACATAGGATACTTTTTACGGGAAAAGGCTTATTCCCACGGGAAAATCTTACACAACGCGACCGTAGCCGCGGGCGGACCGTATTATAGTAATTCAAATTATACTTACTATTACAATGTTAAAATGTCTGGAATCTTGAAATACTAAATCTTTTATTTTTAGGTGAAATTATAATCATTACTACCCTACACTCTACTACACTAAAGACCAATTAAAATAAAATAAAAAATATATACTCAAAGAGCGAATCATACATAGTAATATACTTTGCGCGATTACATCAAATTAAACAAATATAATATTTTATCATTGTCGCAGAGGTCATAGACCCGCCTCGATGTTTTAGAGCGGGGTCTGAGCGGGGCGGCGCGGGGAGCGGCTGGACGACGCGGGGCGCTGCCCGCGCCGTCTACCTTAGACACACCTCTTGCGCAACAATTTTTTTTCGGCGTAGCGCCTTAAGGTGAAGTGAGCTCAACTCATACGCAAAACGCACTTTTTTGTTTCAACTTTTTCTAAAGAATATTTCAAGATTTTTAATTGGTTTCTAATGTGTATGACAGTTGAGGATATTTCCTATACGGCGTAGTTCTTCAGTACACGATTGGATTAATTTCGCTCGATAGAATTTCAGCTCAAAGTTACCCCTTTTCCTAACTTTGATCAAACTTTGTGGAAAAAACAAATAGTTTTTACGAAAAAATAATATACAGTAATCATAGTCGTTACATAAGATACCCGACGTTGTTTTTTATATTCAACTTATGTGGTATATTTCTACACAAGTCCAAAATACCTACTAAATTTCGAGCGTCTCGCTGACTCGCGGGTCGCGGTGGCTTCAATCAGTCGCGCGCCAGCGCTTTCAGCGGTGGGACGTACGCCATTTTTTCCCGCCACGAGAACGAACGTATCTGATAATCACTTTCAATAAGATAAGCTTTTATTTGCAAATAAAGCTATAATTTTGTTTCTGCGCATTCGTGCTCGCTATTGCTGTGTGTTATTACAATGGGCAATAAAGAAAATAAAAGAAAACGTTTGTCTTCATTGGCATGGCGAAAGTATCACAAAGAAAATGATAAAAAGTAAGTAAAAAATTGATTTTCGTAACATGGTAAAACAGAATACCTAATAAAGGCGACCCCATCATCAATAGCTCATATACGTCCCCTCCGAGGGGTTTGAGCCTACCCTAATTTAGGGCAATTAGGCCTTAGTCGACCACGCTGGCCCAGTGCGGGTTGGTCGACTTCACACACAACCTTTGAATTTCTTCGCAGGAGTGCGCAGGTTTCATCACGATGTTTTCCTTCACGTAAACGTACATATGAATTCGAAATTCGATAACACATTATTGGTACGTGGTGGGAATCGAACCCACATCTAGTTATGTTAGTTAGTTATCATATTAGTTCTGCACAAAAATCGCTAAAAGTTGAGCTAACCCGTCGCGTTTCTATGCCTAATGCAGCAAATAATTGTAAACTCGCGATTAAACGAGCAGGAAGATAAAGAGAAATATCTTATAAATGGGAGTAATATTATATTTAGGAGATTATTATTAATATTCCAAACAAATATTTACAGCAATAGTTAAATAAAGCAACTTTAATATATGATATAAATAGTATTTATATTACATTAAAAATAATAATATAAAGTAAACATAATAATATCACCTGCTTTATGAGGACTGCACATCCAGACTGCCAGCACTCGACTATCGGAATAAGAATGACGCGCCGACTAGAGGGCGCCGTATTTATACAGTGGCGAAAACAAGCGCCTGGAGTGGGGAAGGCGTAAACAGCACGTGCACTACCACATTATATTATTATTACTACTGCACGTGCTGTTTTCGCACCATTACGTTTTTAAAATTTACGTTTTTAATTATATTATTGTTCATTTACATAATTTACTTACTTAAACCTAATAATAAAATAAACAAATGCTGACATAATCAACAAGGAAAGTTTGATTTATAATGCCACAGTGTACGAATTACAGACTGCCTGCCAACATACTATCCTATATTGCTATCCTCCTGCCAAGTACGTAATTCTTCGATTAGAATGCCACAGTGTAAAAATATCAGACGTTTGCACTCGTGCAGCAGGATGTGGACGCCGTTGTGAAATGGAACCACGACAACGGTATCGTACTCAATTCAGACAAAACCAAATTATTAATTATACATTCACCTTATATGCCTCTCAAAGAAGTACCTAATACGTTATATACCCATACATACAACTGCTTTCACAATAACAATGTAAACTGTAGCTGCAAACCTATAGAAAAAGTTAAATGTGTAACCTATCTTGGAGTTAAAATTGATGAGCACTTTTCCTGGTCTGAACATATAGATTTCATCTGTAATAAACTTAGAGCCATATTATATAAATTTCACCATCTCAGCTATAAAGTTCCTATTGGTACCCTAAGACTATTATATTCGTCATTAGTAGAATCCATAGTGGATTATGCTCTTGACTGCTATGGACTGACTTTCAAAACACATATCGAAAAAATAGAAAAACTACAGATTAGATTTTTAAAATTGCTTATTCATAATAAAGTTAGAAATATTTATAAAAACGATTATAAAAAGTTATTCAAATATTGTAAAATTCTTCCCGCCAGTTTAAAACACAAATACCTTCTAGCCATCAATAATCATAGCAGTCGGGAGCATAACCCACTACTAATAAAATTAATTAACAATCACAATACGAGGGCAATGACCTCAGGTAAATTTGTTGTTCCTCGAGTAAATAATTATTTTGAAGATAGGACATTAAAAAAACGTCTTCCATATTTTCTAAACAGTTTGCCTGAGGACATAAGATATTGTAATAACAAAAAAAGTTTATTTAAAGTTACTTTAAAAAAACATTTATTAAATTCTTTAGAATAATAAGATTTAAAATATAGTGTAAGTTTACTAGTTTAAATTGTGTACTTACCTTTTAAAGAGACTCCGATTCCGCAGACAAACTGCTGCGCAGTTTTGCGGGACTTTTGTTAGATTATAATTTTATAATGTCTTTAAGAAATAAATAAAAAAAAAAAAAAAAAATCAGTAGGACAACAAAAACATTTTTATTTCAGACGCAAATTTTCAGTAAGTAAGGAAATTGCAGATATAAGTAGTATGGTCGAAGGTGCAGTGTCAATATTACAGTAAGTACATATCAATATCTACATTCAAAACATTTTTATCTACCCAAAACAAACACAAAAAAAAATAGACATACCTACAGCAAATAAAATTATTAGTCTAAATATTTACCTATGTTTTTTTAGAAGCCAATGTTCACCCACTACTAAGGAAAATGTAGAAGAGAAAGCGTGTACAATTTCACCGTTACCGTAAGTATAAAATATTATACAAAATATTATATGAAATATTACATAAAATATTATATGAAATAATATGTGAAACATTATATAAAATTTGTATAATCTTATGTTTTTATTGCAGACATGAAGGTTCACCTAGTAATGAAATTTATGTAAACGAAAAAAAATCTCCCTTGACAGAGCTGCATACAGTTTCACCAAGATTTTTTGAGTAAGACTTTGCATAATATTATAAACGCATCTTACAAACAAAAACTATATACATATAAATGAATCCCTATTTCCCTTGGTCACGGCATCACGCGTAAACGGCTGGACAGATTTCGCTAATTCTTTTTTTGTTGTGTTTGTTATTGCCAGTACATGATAATTTTTACCTAACTGTATTCAATACCATGTGCAATTTAATTTATAGTTTTATAAACTGTTATTCATTAGAGATCCGCTTTGTATCTAGAGATGACACACAATGTGATGCTGACGACGCTGAGCCACCGGAGCGAAGTATTGAAAATATAAAAATAAATCCCACGAGATAATGTGAAACTACCACAACGAAAGTAAGATTCGATTTTGTTTTAGAAATTTCTTTATACTACATATATTGTTGCGGCCTCCTCGCACAGCTTCGTGCTGGCCATTGAGATGACAGACAGACAAGACATTTAGAAAAACGAAACGACGACCTGACGAGACAATTGAGTGTGGACTAGAACTTCAAGACAAAAGGTTGTGTGAAAAATAAAGACATTGTACAGATTATTCGCTGGCCTTTTCCTGAATCGACTCTTCACACTACACATTCCCATGGTACTTGTACATTTTTACTTTACAGAAATGATGATCAGCTGTTATCAGAGCCCATTAATCCTGAAAGAAAGACGCCTACTGAGCCAAAAGTAGTAACTCCACTGCCAAATATTTCAAAGTATGTATTACCTATTTGTAAAGGAATTGAGGATATGCTAGAATCTGATATTTTATTTATGTAACTACTGTCTTATATCTATTTTTGTTTTAGTGCTTCTGATGAACAAAGTTATTTAATTAAAAAACAAGGAAAAGATTTAGGTGGACGAAGAATCGTGGATATTCAGTATTTTATTCAGCAATTGCAGAAGACAAACCATGAATCTCTTTTTAACTGCAATTTTAGCGATTTGATTTTATTGACCGAGAAACGTACAGGACTTATATCGTATTTCAATTTTGAGTGCAAGCTATGCAAAGAAACTTTCAGAATATGCTCTGATAACCCTAATAGTGAAGACAATGTTGATGTTAATAATGCGGCAGTATCAGGTTTGATATCTTCAGGGATAGGATATTCTCAATTTGAAGAATTTTTTGCTGCCACAAACATTCCTGTATTTACTTCAAAATACTACGCGAAAACGTCGTTATACTTTCTTTGCAAGGAAATAGTATTATAAACATAGGTAAACTTATATTATTTAATAAACCAAAATTGTCATGTTTTGTTGTGTTGCAATAAAGTATTATTTTTTCAATTTTATACTTATTTACAACTTTACTCGTCTTACAGGCACACTTATTATCCTATTTTTTTTTTTCAGTAATACCAAATAATCTAATCTAAACATGTAGCATAATATTACCACAACCGGGTTACACCTCTGTGTATTACACAATACTTACTAACATAAGTACCAAGTAACAAACAAACAGTCAATTGTTAACGTCTACATACAGAGATACTAACAACTACATACTAATAATAAATATGAATACTAAGTTCATTGTCTACTTCGTGTGGAAGACAATAACTACTATGTGAAATTGTAAAAAAATGTTTCATTGTACTACTGATATCACTATACTGTGGCAGCTGCACTGCACCACTACGCAGGCAACGGCAGTAGCGAGCGAGTGTTTGATATTATGCGAGCAACAGTTTACGGCCGATCGCAGCCGAGCGGGGCGCGCGGGCCGTCCCCCCGATAGGCAGCGCTACCGCTCCCCTGCTTCACCCCCTCACAAGCGCTCGGAGCCCGAACTCACTTCACCTTAAGCCTCGGCCACACAGAGCGGGAGCGGCGCGGACCGGGGCCGGGAAAGCGGGACTGTATGGCGCGGCGTAGCACCGTCCCGCTTTCCCGGTCCTGGACCGCGCCGCTCTTGCTCTGTGTGACTTGGGCTTTAATATTCTTTTCAAAGCACGGAATCTTTTTACTTTTCGGACAATCAGATGATTCAGCCTGCAATGTCATAACCAAGGGGACAGACTCACACTGTTATAATATCTATAAAATTTGTAGAGTAAGTTGATTCATTCATTTAATGATAAACTTTCGTTTGCAGGTTTGGATCACTTTTCTCAGCTGTCTGTGTCTATGCTGCTTGGAGAAGACAACCCTGCTATATCTGCTGGACGTGTAAGTTATCGTAAATATTATGTTAATCTGTGGTCCGGCAAACACCATGAAAATAGTGGCGTTGTGGGGTTGATTATAGTGGGTGCATTCTGAATCAGGCCGTGTGGTGACGGCAGAGTAGAATACATTTGTCACCAACCCCTACTCTCCCGTGGGTGTCGTAAGAGGCGACTTAGGGACTACACATTGAACAGGGAACGGGCAGCAGCGCTCTCTGATACAGTAACCTTTTAATCTGCGATCTCCAACCCGCCTGCCAAGCGTGGAGATTATGGCAAAACCAAACACTTAGTGGAGGAGGCTCATAGTCCAGCAGTGGACTGTAACGGGCCGTTGATTTGATTGATTTGAGGCGAAAGTAGGGGGGATATTTGAGATTAACAGAGTGAATTTCAGCGTTCCTTTTCCGCTTATTTCAGTTTTAGATAGGTAAACATAAGCTACAGTCAACATATTATTTATTACTAACTAACTGCTCGCGTACACTCGCGCTTTGTAAGATTTTTCCCGTCAGATAACTTATTCCCGTAAAAAGTATCCTAAGTTTTAATCCAGGGTTCAAAGATCAAAAACTTTATTTTTCCTTACACTTTCTTAGATTCGCCATTGCAAACTATCTCCATTCCAGATTTCATCCAAATCCGATCAGAAGTTTAGGCGTGAAAGCCGAACAAACATCCAAACATCTAAACCACCCACTGTGTGGTTTTGTTTGTGTCTTATTTTTTTTATTATTATTTAAATATCCAACATTATTTCACATTTATAATATTAGTGTGATAAATAGAGATGTGATTCTGTGATGAGGGTCAGTATTTCGGACGCTAAAATCTCCACTGTGGTAGACACTGACCTCTGTGTGATACACGATTCGCGAGATGTTGCGTGTGTTCTGTTTACTAAATTAAATACGAACGATAAACGTTATCTTACATTAGTGGTATGTTTACTGATTACTGAACTTTAAATAGAATGACTTACTTTATCAACAAGTATGGTATTTTGTATTTATTTCTACAAATAAACACGCCTCTGAAATTAAATAAGCGCAATAGGGGATCGGACTACTTTTTATTTTTATTTTATAAATCCAAACTTCTTAGTTTCTGCTATCGAACACTAAAATATTTTTTGCTCTATCTTTAAAATTGACCGAGTTATAAAGGTTTGAAATTCAAGATTAGACAGAGAGGCACATACCCACTTGTGACGTCATTTGTTAGTAACGCCATATAATCTCCATACAAAAAATCGTTTTTGAAAGAGACAGACATATTAAAACTTTAAAAAATCACTGTAAATTCCTTTTTCAACCGATTCTGTTTTTTTCTTCGCGAATCGTCCGCTACTAATCTATATTTTAAAAATAATTCATAAAATATGGTGAACAGTCCGATCCCCTATTGTATAGGTATGATGTAACGATTATTTCAATGACTTCTTTTAATTTTACTGATAATATTGTTAATTATTGTCATACCTACTGATACTACATGCGTAAGTTTAGAATATACTCGAGTACATACAAAAACATACGGGAAAATACAAGTACAGATGGGTAACTTTAAAAAAGCCTCATTGCCAAGCAAAGTTAGTGTTCCAGGCAACCTTTAGTTTGATTAAACTGGGCAACTTTAACCAGGAAAGTTTGTATTCACGCAACCATTGAGCAATAATTTATCGACGTGATTTTTTGCTAAAAATCTATAAGTTTTCTTTTTAGCAAGCTCACAAACAAAATGTTGCATAATAATCAATCAATCAAATCAACCTTGCCCAGTCCACTGCTGGACGTAGGCCCCCAAAGGTACGCCAAAGCGCACGATCACCCGCTTTCCTCAAAATAATAATAAATAATAAATGTGCTTTCCACTGTAGAGAAGAATCTGCTGTAGTTCATCAACGGCCCGTTACAGTCCACTGCTGGACTATGAGCCTCCTCCCCTTAAGTGTTTGGATTTGCCATAATCTCCACGCTTGGCAGGCGGGTTGGAGATCGCAGATTAAAAGGTTACTGTATCAGAGAGCGCTGCTGCCCGTTCCCTGTTCAATGTGTAGTCCTTAAGTCGCCTCTTACGACACCCACGGGAAGAGTAGGGGTTGGTGACAAATGTATTCTACTCTGCCGTCACCACACGGCGTCACTTTTTTTTACGACATTTTTTTACCGCGGTAAAATAAAAAAAAATCTCGGGCATAGCCGCGGGCGAACATATTTCAATGACTGTTTCTGGTTGCAGACTTTCGGCGTCCAGGCTCTATCTGGCACAGGAGCTCTGCGCGTGGGGGCCGAGTTCCTCAACAAACACCTCAATTACAACACCTTCTACTACTCCAACCCGACATGGGGTAAACTTTAAATGAAATTAAAGAATAGGGGATTGGACTACCTTATTTTTATTTTGTAAATCCAAACTTCTTTGTTTCTGCTATCGAACACTAAAAGAATTTTTGCTCTATCTTTACCGAGTTATAAAGGTTTGAAATTCAAGATTAGACAGAGAGGTACATACCCACTTGTGACGTCATTTGTTAGTAACGCCATATAATCTTCATACAAAAAATCGTTTTTGATAGAGACAGACATATTGAAACTTTAAAAAATCACTGTTAATTAGTTTTTCAACCGATTCTGTTTTTTTTTTCGCGACTCGTCTGCTGCTTTTTTATTAATTATTTTTAAAATTTAATAAAATATGGTAAATTTAGGAACAGTCCGATCCCCTATTTTATGTAGATTTTATTGCTTGTTTTAAGTCATGTTTTCTGATCTAATACTTACTACAAATATTAAAAAGTAAAAGCAATTAAAAGACATCAAATGTTGCATATTGCTTCTAATCCAGATCGAATAACAAGCCTTTTTCAAGCTACTCTTAATTCTATATTTAAAAAAAACTACCTTTCCCTAGAAAACCACCACCTTGTGTTCGTGAACTCCGGATTCACGAGTCCGCGGTCCTACCGCTACTGGAACTCTAAGACGTGCGCGATCGACTTCGGAGGGCTGGTCGAAGACCTGCAGAAAGCGCCAGAGAACTCCGTGGTGATTCTTCATGCCTGCGCACACAACCCCACTGGCATCGACCCCACGCCTGAACAGTGGGAGAAGATCGCCGACATCATGGAGGTGGGTAGCAAAAAATCCTAGAACTTCTCCCAGTTCATCCCTCTTCATTGGACTATTTTGGATTCTTCCCAACTGTTGGACTCTTTTTGACTCTTCAACTTATACATCCTTAAGTCGACTACTTCTTATCTTGACCCATCCATCATTGACTTGTGCTAGAGGTGTATCCTATGTGATAAACCTACAGAGCTGTGGTGGAGGCGGATAAGATTTGTTGTGTAATTTATATCATTGTGGCAAGGTTCACAATAAATAATCTTGTATTATTTAGTATTAGTATTGATGAAATAATCTACTATTGTGGTGACGGCAGAGTAGAATACATTTGTCACCAACCCCTACTCTTCCCGTGGGTGTCGTAAGAGGCGACTTAGGGACTACACATTGAACAGGGAACGGGCAGCAGCGCTCTCTGATACAGTAACCTTTTAATCTGCGATCTCCAACCCGCCTGCCAAGCGTGGAGATTATGGCAAAACCAAACACTTAAGTGGAGGAGGCTCATAGTCCAGCAGTGGACTGTAACGGGCCGTCGATGAATCTACTGTTGTTTTAGGAGCGCAAGTTGTTCCCGTTCTTCGACAGCGCGTACCAGGGCTTCGCTTCGGGCGACCTGGACAAGGACGCGTGGGCGGTGCGCTACTTCATCAAGCGGGGCTTCGAGCTGCTCTGCGCGCAATCCTACGCCAAGAACTTCGGACTCTACAGTGAGTGGATTAGACAATCATACATAACCAACGAATGGGGGATCGGACTACTTTTTATTTTTATTTTATAAATCCAAACTTCTTAGTTTCTGCTATCGAACACTAAAATATTTTTTGCTCTATCTTTAAAATTGACTGAGTTATAAAGGTTTGAAATTCAAGATTAGACAGAGAGGCACATACCCACTTGTGACGTCATTTGTTAGTAACGCCATATAATCTCCATACAAAAAATCGTTTTTGAAAGAGACAGACATATTGAAACTTTAAAAAATCACTGTAAATTCATTTTTCAACCGATTCTGTATTTTTCTTCGCGAATCGTCTGCTACTAATATATATTTTAAAAATAATTCATAAAATATGGTAAGTTTAGGAACAGTCCATCCATAACATGGCACCTAATTAATTTGACAGACACGCGCGACGACAGACAGGCAGATGATGTCGCTGCTACATGGAAGCTTACTTTCGATGTTCTTTCAAACCGAGTCATACAAAACATCATTGTACCGCGAATGTGGTATTGTTGGTGGGGTCAAGTTTGAAACGTAGTTACCTTTCTTGATTGTTGATTGACACAATAACTAGTGACACCAAAGTGATAGGAGTAGGAGTAATAAGTAAATTTTGCGAATGTCAGACATACTGAATTGAAAAAGCGTATTGCGTTACGCTTGATTCGATTTTATACTCAGTTGTGACGTAGTTAGCCTCCACTCTTCAACTTTCGTGTAATATTTTATAAATACTCGTCATACTAATGCCCAGAAATGCCTCTATCTCGCGATATGTAACATGACGGTCTTGCATTATTAGTTCGCGCACAGCATCAATATTTTGTGGTACAACAGCCGATTTAGGGCGACCTTCTTTAAAATCGTCCGCAAGCATACGACGACCACGATTAAACTCACTGAACCAGTGATACACAGTGGTTTTCGATGGGGCTTCCTCCCCAAAAGTCGACAAAAGTTGATCCATGCACTGTTTTTGAGTTAATCCACGCCGAAAGTCGTAATAAATCATAGCACGAGTCAAATCCATGGTGATGATAGACAATGAATTTTAAAAATGGCGCCACAGTGTAAAAACAATTGACAGATGAATGAAACAAACTTAATTTTACAGCCAAAGAGTTCTATTTTTAAATGTTATAATTTCTTTTTAAATATTGTTTATGTAAGTGGCCAGTTCCGGATACATAAATAGCAGCCCTTGTATGTTTCTTGGGGAAAGTTGTTCAGTTTCATGGGTAGGTTGATCCTTTAAAATAGTGTCAGCTAATTTATTTACACCCTGTATAGGTATTATATGTATACAGGTAGTTATTCAGTTTCATTAACTAAACATCATCATATAGTAAAGAGATACGTCTCTGCATAAATCCCACTTTTGATGTTATGTATATATTTGTTATTTTTTGTTTATTAACCATAATGTAATATTTTGTTTCTAGACGAGCGTGTGGGCAATCTAGTCTTCGTTCTGAACGACTCGTCGCAGGTAGCCGCTATCAGGTCACAGGTAAATGTTAAACCGATTTTTTTTTTTTTTTTTAATACAAGCTGATTTAGTGACCAGATTTGTAAGATTGTACTTCTCTATACACAAAAACATTATAAACATTTTTGTTTTAATTTTAATTTATATCTGGCATGGTTTGCATCGTTGGAGTTGTCTTCAAATTACCACTGTGTTGGCAATGGGGGATGCTAAAATTTCCTGACTATATAGAGATACGAAAACAATTTCGAGATTTTATGGTTATACACTATAGTTGGGTTACTATAGGATGAGTTCTGACAGTTTCAAAATTCTTCATACGACGTTAACAACTTTATTTTTATAATATTCAGTTTAAAAACCATAATAGCTAATCATTAAAAATAAACTAACTTCACCTCTTATTTTATCACTAAACAGTATGTAATTTTGCTTAATAAATAAACGAAATAATATTAAAAAGTTTTTAAAATTTCAAACTATCAGAGCTCATTCTACAGTAACCCAACTATACCTATATATTCTCGTACATTTAACGGATAAAGTTAAAGATTACGTAAAAAATCCAAAAACCAATAGACCCCTTTGACCTTTGTGACGTCATCTTCTAAACAAATTAAGTTTTTACAAAAATCCTTATACAAATCAAGCTTTGTTTACGTTTGACGATTTGATGTTAGAAAGGGTGATATTATGTCGTATTTTTGTCGTCAATCAAATCTACGAGCATGGTTGTCCTTATGACGTCAAACGGTCAATAATTTAAAACCATCATTAACTTAAAATAGTGTAAATAGGGTATCAGACTATTTTTATTTTATTTTATAAATCCAAATTTCTTAGTTTCTGCTATCGAACACTAAAAGAATTTTTGCTCTATCTTTAAAATTGACCGAGTTATAAAGGTTTGCAATTCAAGATTAGACAGAGAGGCACATACCCACTTGTGACGTCATTTGTTAGTAACGCCATATAATCTTCGTACAAAATATCGTTTTTGAAAGAGATAGACAGACATATTGAAACTTTAAAAAATCACTGTAAATTCGTTTCTCAACCGATTCTGTTTTTTTCTTCGCGAATCGTCAGCTACTAATCTATATTTTAAAAATAATTCATAAAATATGGTAAATTTAGGAACAGTCCGATCCCCTATTATCATTTAAAGAAATGCAGATTTTTTTATTGTACCCCATTCGGCATCTGATTTGCATGTGTTTTGTGTCCTTGTAGTTTCCCGCGTGTTTTCCCTGTTGTCATTGTTTCCTGCGCAGGTGACGTGGATAGTGCGCGGCATGTACTCCAACCCGCCGGCGCACGGCGCGCGCGTGGTGGCCGGCGTGCTCAACAACAAACAGCTGTTTGACGAATGGTCAGTTTCGAACAAAGATTACAAATTACGCATATAGAGAGAGAGCGTCGGTGGTCTAATGGCTAGGGCCGCTGCCTCTAGTTCGGGAGACGCGGGTTCGATTCCCACCACGTACCAATATGTTTTCCAATTTTGAATTCATATGTACGTTTATTCGACGCTCTTACGGTGAAGGAAAATATCGTTATGAAACCTGCACACTCCTGCGAAGAAATTCAAAGGTTGTGTGTGAAGTCGACCAACACGCACTGGGCCAGCGTAGTCGACTGAGGCCTAATCGCCCTAATTCAGGGTAGGCTCGAGCCCCTCGGTGGGGATGTATGTGTTCTTCTAATGTCCCCACACTTTAAACGAGCAATTCTTGTATATACCTATAGTTAGTTGGTCCCGTTTCCGCAATTAGACTCTATATATATATATATATAATGAGAATCTCGGAAACGGCTGCATATAGGGGGTCTCTAGGGCGATAAGTCGATCTAGCTAGCTTTTGTTTTTGGTAAAACAGGATTTCCCCATGTTTTCGGGCTTAAAAGAATTTGTACGCCATAACATTAAAAGAGAAGGTTAATTTCGCCGCTATCCATAACGACGCGGTGGCTCTGTTGGGGAACCGGGAGGCAATGAAACCGGAGGTCAGACGATCGAATCCACATGAATGTACTTTTTTATTTTTTTGTTCATGTTTATTACAATATTACCGTCGTCGTCGTTGTTATTACTTATTTTTTCATTTACTTAGTTCAATTAAAATACCTTTACAGAAAATCACTTCGTTTTTCTTACACCGAAAGTTCTGCAACAGATGGCACTGCAATTCACATAGTGACGAAATTTTCTTCTAAAAAAGCATTTAAAAGTATTTTCAGTTATTTTTTCAGATATGTAACACAGAAATGGAAAATGCTATTTTATCCACGGAGACGTTATTTAATCCATGCAACCTCAACAAATTCAATTGTATATTACTACTAGCGCTGCCTTGACCACTGTTAGGCATGGGAATAATAATTTATTTTCCTTTCTGAATTCTATCCAAATTCCGATCCTAATTTATTGTCAATGCAGGGAAATCTATTTTTACTAAAAATTAAACCTAGCTAGATCGATTTATCGCTCCCGAAACCCACGGACCAAGTAGGAAGAGGACTAGGCGCTATAAACATTTTCATACAGATTGAGTGTGACATCGCGCGGGGTCGAAGTCTGAGACGCGGGGAGGGTGACTCCGCCTTTTTATCTCTTGCCACCTAGTGGCGAAAACCAGAATTAACGGTCACGTTCATATTGCGGATAGTTACACTATTCACCACTAGAGGGCGCAACGTGTTAAAAACATACTTATACAAGCCGTACTGAGATTTTATTTTTAAAAATAAGTACGTCCTCTCGCTCAAAGTCTTAGATCAAAGTACCTATATCGTGTACAGTGATGAACTTGGAAAAATTTGCGCGTGGGTCAGATTACAAACACATTTTTAAAACAAGAAATAATTTTGATAGGTACAAGAAATAATAAAGAAATAAGGACAATTCTTTCTTTCTTCCAAAACTTCGTAAAAAATGGTATTCCGTCGTAAACAGAGTTGATAAAACTCCACCCTCTGCTCAGGCTACAATACAAGACATTTATGTGAAGATCATTTCGATGTAAGTACATATTACTAATTTACTATTTACTAATAATATGCATGTATGTTTGGATGTATGGATGTTTAGATGTATGGTTGTTTGGTTGGATGTATGGATGTATATAGACGTTAATAAGCGACTTGTAAAACCTGTACCTAATTAATTTAATCACCCATAAAAGAACAATTTAATTTAACTGCTGTCTTTTCGTTTCTCAAATATTCTTACAAATTCATTCTCTAAATGCGGCCCGTTGTCGCAAGTGTTGCCTGTTTAGGGAAGGTTGGGAAATTTTGCACAGATTATAATTATAAATTAATACCTCAATGAAAATGGATATTTCTCTTTGAAATAATAGTATTGTCTTTTTTACACTTAAAAACAAATGATATGTAATAAATAAGACGAAAAACTAAGAAGATGAAAGTAAACAATTCCAAATAAGTATGACTGCACGGGTTATTACATAATTAACATGTGCTCACACTAATATTATAAAATTTATAATATATTTGGATGTTTAGATGTTTGTTCCGCTTTCATGCCTTAACCACTGAACGGATTTGAATGAAATTTGGAATGGAGATAGTTGGTACCCTGGATTAACACATAGAATACGGAAAAAGGTCTTATTCCCATGGGAAAATCATACATAACGCGAGCGTAGCCGCGGGCGGAAAGCTAGTGTAGAATAAAAATCAGTAATACGTAACACCAATAATTGCGATTATTTTGAGAACCTCTTTTATCTTAGCATATCGACATTTTAGGATATTTACTTGGTCCGTGCATAAAATCCTCCCGACAAATCGGGAGAATTTATAACACTACCACATAAAAACCTTACTAGTACATTTTCTGCACGCTAGATGGCGAGATGACCGCGGGGATTTATTCGACGATTATATTAGTTTAACATAAAATCTAGTTTATAAATTAATAAGTTTTCTAAATTTCATGACAGAATCTAATGAAATATAAACATTAAAGCTCACATAGTCGCAATTACGCTTACTTATTAAGCAATCTTTATTAGCCATCTAGTAGCACAAAGCGTAATTTACTCCTCGTATCAATTATTACAGAAAAGTTGGGATGAAAATACTGAAATAAGTTACTTACACGTGAAATGATAACTTTTCAGCTGTTTCTCCTTGCCTCTCAGAACAATTTCGACACAGGTACACAACACTTCATATTTTTAGCATTATTTACTCAAATTTCAATAATTTTTGACCGCACGACGACAAGTGTTTTAGTCACAAGTAAATAGCGTAATGGCCGCTAAGCCCCGCCCCCTCCGTGACGTCATGGCCGACTAAATTATCACGCGGCCTAGTTCATAGAGCCTAGTCCTCTGCCTACTTGGTCCGTGCCGAAACCCCATATAATGCTAAATTTCATCGAAATTATCCACGCAACCTCAATAAATGCAAATTTATATTACTACTAGCGCCGCCTTTACCACTGTATCTGTGAAGTGGCCAAAATTGGAACTACTGCTAATCAGTTGGTAGGTTAGTTGGTATGGGAATAATTTATTTTCCTATAATAATCCTTTCTGAATCCTATCAAAAGTCCCATCCTATTATTTTATAATATTCTTTTCCTCGTTTTACTCGGGCCATCTGATGGGAAACTTTCAGACCACCAAAAAATTTATCAGTAAATTTCTTTCGTATTTAAATAACTAAATGAAAGAATAAAAAAAATATAAAAAAAGAAACAAACGAAAAAAGAACAAAGAAATAAAAAAAATATATTTGTCGAGATTCAAACTGCAAACTCGCGGTGTCCCGACTGAGCCAAAATTACCTTTCTATTTCAATGATATCGCGTATCAATTCTTTTAAGCCTGATAATACGGGGAAATCTATTTTATAAGCTAGATGGATTTATTGCCCCCGAAACTAAATTGCGAAATCGTTGCAGCCGTACGTTTCCGAGATCCTTATTATTCTTATCTTGCTCGTTTAAAGTATAAGAGTGGTGCTACTATGTCTAGCCGCGTGTACTTTCTTCTGAACGTATGAAGTAAGTAGAGTTTATCGAAATGCGTAGGTGTCTCACAAAAAAAATAAACGAACTAAGCTCGGTCAACCAGGTACTGTTAATAATGTTTTGTTTGCAGGAGGGATCATATCAAACTGATGTCATCCAGAGTTTTTCAGATGAGAGAAGCTTTGAGAGCTGAACTTCTTAAGTAAGTATTATTTAATAATTATAAAGAGAAAAAGCCGTGTGGTGACGGCAGAGTATTCTACATCTGTCACCAACCCCTACTCTCCCGTGGCTGTCGTAAGAGGCGACTTAGGGACTACACATTGAACAGGGAACGGGCAGCAGCGCTCTCTGATACAGTAACCTTTTAATCTGCGATCTCCAACCCGCCTGCCAAGCGTGGAGATTATGGCAAAACTAGTGGAGGAGGCTCATAGTCCAGCAGCGGACTGTAACGGGCCGTTGATTTGATGAAGCGAAAAATAAAAAAATTCTTGGAATTTTTTTGGGCCTGTTTCTGGCCCGGATAGCCAAGGAGATGCAGGTTCGAGTCCTGTCCCAGATCGACACAATTTTTTATTTTTGCTTTATAATTATTAGATATTTCGTTAACAGACGTAATCTTTAACAATAATAATCTAAGTTTTATTTGCTAGATCGATTTATTAGAATACTAGCTGTCCGCCCGCGGCTACGCTCGCGTTGTGCCAGATTTTCCCGTGGGAATAAGACTCCTTCCTGTAAAAAGTATCATATGTGTTAATCCAGGTTACAAACTATCTCCATTCCAAAGAGGAGCAACCAAAATGAGCTTAGCCTTGAACAGCCACACCAAAAAAAAAAAAAAACACGAGACATTTTGAAATAATGTATATGTCGCAGTCATCTGGTTGAATCTGCTATTTGATTGAATGACTAGCGCGTTCATTGAATGACAAATTTCAATTGAATAACTCAAGGACAACTCGTCAAGTCGTTGAATGTAACGTTCAACGTCTTGACTGAACGTCATTTAGCGAAGTCGTTGAATGGGATATAGCCGACTTTGTTGTTCGTATTCAGCCAGTTTCGCCTCAATTTTTTCTTTAAAAGTAGCCGGCGGTGGCGTAAATCCATGCAGTCACGCAAGAACCTTAATGTCGTGTTCTTGCAAATAAACAATTTTGATTTTTGATTTGATTTGAAGAAAAAAATATCAACACAGTGCTATCTGTCCGAGCTGTTTGACGCAATATTTGTTTTGGCGACTACTAGCGCCGCAGTGGAAAAAAATGAACTAAATTTGAATCACCTGACTGATTTTACGTCCGCTATGTTCAAAGGGCTATGTTACAATCCGCTAACTAGTTGGACGTTGAGTGACGCTTGTTCAATCAACGTTTGGCCTAGTCATTCAATTGAATGTTGTCATTTAATGAACGCGCTAGTCATCCAATCAAATAGGAGATTCAACCAGATGACTACGACATATATAATTAATTTACCCGCCTTTTAAAGTGATTAGGCCTTAGTCGACCACGCTGGCCCATTGCGGGTTGCTCGACTTCACACAGAACCTTTGAATTTCATCGCAGGAGTGTACAGGTTTCATCACGATGTTTTCCTTCACCGTAAGAGCGTCCAATAAACGTACATATGAATTCGAGAAAACACATTGGTACGTCGTGGGAATCGAACCCGCGTCTCCCGGACGGGAGGCAGCGGCCCTAATCACAAGACCACCGGCGCTCTAGAAGAATGAAGTCATATTGAATAGTCAAGGAAATATCCTAACAATCTCATTATTGACTCCACAGTTTAATAACTGTTTCTATTATTGTTTTTTATTTTCTGCACTCCCCATAATTGTAATGTTACACTAGTACATAAGCCTAGGTAAAAGTAGTCTAGTCCTTGCAATACAGGGAATCCTAGTGCAAGGACTAACACATATTGTATGTTCATTTCTCATTTTCATTTTCACAGATTGGGCACTCCGGGCAACTGGGACCACATAGAAAAGCAGATCGGTCTGTTCTCATACACCGGTCTGACACAACGCCAAGTGGAACATCTGGTTCAAGAATACCACATCTACCTGCTGAAGTCTGGCCGCATCAACATCTGCGGACTCAACCAGTCCAACGTGGGCTACGTGGCTCGAGCTATGTGCGATGCCATCACCAAGTTCCCCGAAGACCAGTAAATTGACCTTTTTCTTTTGGGATTGTGTGGGTCTTGCTTTGTCATCTACCAACAATATTGGTTACCACATCGCGATGGTTATGCTGCAGTCACACTCGTGCGAATTTACGCGCGGTTGTCACTCGTGTAGTCTCAAATTGATGCGATACCAATGTTACCGGATCGTCCGAAATGAGACTGTTTCAAAACTTTTATTTTTTGTTTCTTTATTTTGATAACCATATATATTTTACATTTGTGAAACAACCTATGTATACGTGCCGAATGCCAAAATCTATACATTGTTGTAATAAAACTGTGCCTGGTCTAGTATAATCTTAAGTTCGAATTGGCTGTGTTGGCAACACTGCTCCATTACAATTTCGCTGCATAGACTGCTACTGGTGGCGTCACTTTGAACACCTCCATTGTTCACCCGTTAAAATTCCCGCGCGATATTCGTGTCAGTTTGAGTGCAGCCTTAAAATAAAATTGGGACGTCTCGTTGTTTTTATTTATTATTTATTTATTTACGATTTATAATACGATTTTTTTTGTTTTCTAAGTAATTAAAGGGTTATGATGATCGAATGATATTTAACTGTTTATGAATGACAGCATTTAATTTACTATATTTTTATACATTTTATACTCTACATAAATTTATTTTGCATATTTCTTCATTGTTCTAATTATGTACTAGCGCTCGCGTTGCGTAAAATTTTCCCGTGGGAATAAGACTTTTTTCCCAAAAAAAATGTCCTATTTGTTAATCCAGGTTACGAACTATCTATATTCCAAATTTCATCCCGTTCAGTACTATTTGCATGAAAGAGTAACAAACATCCATACACCCTTACGTTCAAACTTTCGCGTTTATAATATTAGTAAGGATATTAATACTTGCCGTCATCCTGATGTGTGCCAGAGGATATTCACACAGTCCCATTTTTATTTTCGGTAGTGAGATTAGTAAGAAATATCCGTAATAATTTAGCTATTTAATTATGTAAGTTAGCGGATTTTAGACACAGATTTTCATAATAATTTTACAGTTATTACCTTGTTGCGTTTTGATAGTGGTTTTTTATTATAATATACAAGATTTGTATACCTAGTACCTACCTTTGCAGCGATTACTATTAGATAGTTACTAGAAATATACCTACTTTAGAGCAATATTAGAGTAATATTCGATGTCTTATTTATAGTTTTATATATTTGTTTTAAATTTTCATTAGGCTGTGAGATTATTTCGAAATTATTTTGTATGTATATTCTTCCGATTGAGATTTTTGATATTACTTTTATTTCCAATGAATTATTTATGTATTTATTGTAAACTAGCCGCTATATTTTAAATCATGTGTTCATTATATTGAAGAAATCAGACCTTATCGGTCGATATATTTTCCTACGAATCTGCTTTTACGATCGTCGTAAGGTGTACTTTTATGCTGTATTATGGTTTAAAATGGGGTAGAATACTGTAACCAACGCAAAACATACGTGGCTCAAGTTTACATTAGTTCATTGTTATGACAAAATGACGACTTTTTAAAATTCATTAATCGAAAGATTTCAAGTTTCAGATAAACGCATAAAAAATAATTTTTCAAAGATCTTTCTCAGAAACAAAGTTATAAGGCTTCAAAGTTGATGGTTAGATAGAGAGGTCCGACGACACATGTGACGTCATATGTTTGTTTAATAGTGTTTTATCTAGTTTGTTTTTCGATCAGTTTCGATTCTGTTTTGACTGTCAGCATTCTATTTTTGTATACTTTCAAATGAACTATGAAAAAAACTAATATTTTCTTATGCATATTCCCTATTATTGACATTTCAATGGAGCGAATATCTATAGACGTCGAGCCCCAATCATTACTAACGAGCTCAAAGTAAACATCTTCTCAGTATTAAAAGCTTTTATTGAAAAATAAAATAGCAATATCGTACATTTATTGCCAGTTACTGTGTATTTATATTTTTCTGTAGCAGTAATGAGTAATCTACCGTTGAAATATAATTGTTGTTATAAATGTACGTTTTATTGAATTTGTAACCTGAGCTTTTCCTTTTCAGAGAGACCCCTTTGTCTGCCAAGTTATGATGTTTTAACTGCACGGATTGCAGTTCTGTCCGAACCGTCATCGAGTGAAGCTGGAGTTGTAGCATTAGCAATAGGCCAGGTTTCCACCAAAGCGGAGAGGAGAGATGTGTTGAGATGTGCTGCGAAGCTGGCAGACTATTTCCACCAAAGCGGAGAGGAGATGTGAGCTGTGCGCGCGGGCAGAAGGCAGCGGGGCGGGGAGCGGGAGCGCGGGCGCCGGCGCGGTGAGCGGCTCGCCGCGCGCATCTCGCCGCTCGCCGCGCGGCTACACACATCTTCGCTGGGCCGCGCCCCGCTTGCTATAGAAAAATTAGACATCTCCTCTCCGCTTGATCCATTTCCACTGAAGCTAAGCGCAGAGGAGATGTGGAAATAACGAAATCTGATTGGTTATTCAAACACATCTCTCCTCTCCGCTTTGGTGGAAACCGGGACCTTAGTTACTTGCATTAGGTACAGTAGCGAGTTAGGTAAATTGGTTAATGCTGTTAGGGGCTACCCTATGTGAACACTAGCGCCACATCGATAAAAAATCATAACTTAGTGAAAATACAAAATTACAAATTACAGTGCGACACAAAAAAGTAGAAATTAAATAATGAGAACTAAATTCTTTACCAAAGGCAACACCAAATAAACTGGCTGTGATTGGTGGCCAAAAACAGGAAGTTGCAATGATTGGCTGAAAAATAATCAGTGTTGCCAATTTACTTCGTACAGTGCCCTCATTTTTTGTGCCGTATATTAGAGTAATTATTAGTGTTGCCAGATAGAGGGTTGCCTACTTAACTCACAATAGATTGGGTTTTTATTCCTCAGTTCCTACTTCGTGATAACTACTCGTTACGGTACTTCTTGAAGTATAAATTAGGCTTTATGTTTATAATATCGGTGAAGGAATGTTTTTAAGTTATACCAATAATGTTGAGATTATTTAAAGATAATATTATATATTTTTTTATTTAAAAGTAGTTTTTCTGTCAACAATTTTAATATTTAAATCTTTATTGTCTTTCGTGGGAATCGAAGTAAAAACAAAAATCAAACTCTTCAAGTAACTGGATAGTAGTTTATTATAGGTTAGTATAATATTATAACGTTATAAATAATAATAGTTACACTTAAATATCTAGGATTCCATGGCATCTTCGTTTGATTCTGTTGTGATTTGCACGAGTGGCCGAGATCCGAAGCGATTCATAACTGCAAAGAAAGCAATTTAAGATGAGATTTTTTTAGGTCGTCCTAATCTAAAATAAAAAAGATCTATCTAGATTGCTGAAGTGGCAATAATGAGTTATCTGATAGCTTAATAAAAAAATAATATAGTACATAGTAATGCAACAGATGGCGTTGTCAAAACTATGGATCTAAAGAATTTGCAAAAATAGATGAAGCAGGCAAGGGAAAAAATATCTGCCTTTGAAACTCCTTCGCTGCACTTTATTCTAGCGTTCGGAAAATCCCCCATTGGCCAAAAGTGCTTTTGTATGCCCATTTGTTCTCATCTACAGGGGGCCGTTTCACGAAGCTACAAGTTACAAATTACAAGTAGAATTTGATGTACATTGCGTAGACAATGAGGTAAAACGATAAGGGCTTCCAGTTTTGGCGAATTAGCTACGCAATGAATATCAAATTGTAACTTGTTACTAGTAAATTGTTGCTTTGTGAAACGGGGCCCAGGTCGCAATTCTCAACCGATTTTCGTGAAATTTTGTGGGCTGGTTCGAAAAATATATAGAATTTTTTTGTAGAGTCAGTTTTTGGAAGTTTAATAAAATTACGGGGTTATGAGGGTTGAAAATGTAAAAATAAAACATAAATCAGCCAGCTCACAGAGCCACTAGTTTATAGCATGTCGTCCCATTCAAAAACTCATATTGGTCACGATTCACGCTCTAATCCTTAAATTAAGTTCGTCGTTCCTAATATTATTCCTAATATTATATAAATAAAGGTACACAAATTAAAAACCATTTGGAGATATGGTCTTCCTAAACACCATATATTTTTTTCAGAATTTATTATTCACTATATTACGAGATATTCGCAAATAACCTAAAAGTAAGTAAAAAGCTGGCGTTGTAGGAATTTTAGTACTGAATGTCTTTGCCGTAATGTACTTTTTTAAATTTTATTTCTGAACGTAACTTTGTCTTTGTTCTGACAGAAAAGTGACAGACATTGATTGACAGTCATGTCACTGTCAGCTGTCAAAACTCATATGTTTTTTTGCTTTTCTGATCGCTGACAGCGCTGAAAGTCTGATTCGGAATGCGCCCTCAGTAGTCTAGGGCGTATTCCGAATTAGACTTTCAGCGCTCACAAAAGCAAAAAAATGTATGGCTGACAGTGATTCGGAACACGATTACGGGCAATGTAATCGACTTCAGCGCGTCTCGGAACGCAGGGTAGTCAGTACTTTTTTTTTCTGAGTATTGAGTGTCAAAGAGCATAACGTTATATAACCCAATTTTTATAACTGTGCATCTGTCAACGTCATAATATTTGCATGTTGGTAGGTTTGGTATCCGTTTTGATAGGCGTCGGAGGAGGTGAGGAAGTAAGCGGGCGGGTGAATTCAATGCCACCAACATGACGATTTTGACAGCTCGAAGTGCACAGTTAAAATAATTTTATTAAATAATTATAAGGGACCCCCCACACGAGCGTTTTTCGAGCTTCGTCGTCTTCCCAGCGCTCGTGCAGCGTCGACGCGACGCTGGCGCTACGTCCTCGCGGCGCCAGCGCTGAGCCACTACTGAACGCCGGTCTACGCAGCGCTGGCGTCGCGCTGACGCGACGCCGCCAGCGCATCGTTTTTTTCGAGCAAGTACAATGCAATGCACAACCCTCTCCCCTTCTCACCGTCCGCAGTTAAAACGTTGACAGTATAGAGAGATCAGTTGTAAAAGCTTGTCAAACGTTCGTTTTGGCATTCGTAAATAATCATAAAAGTGTTTTTGTTACGTTTTATACGTTTACAATACAATACGAAATAATCGCTTTCCTGAATTCGATAACTCCACATAGGATCTTCCCAAAATTTACGATGATGTTTCTTTATTTTTCGTTTACGTAATTTTCGCTTAAGCAGTAACGTTAGCAGTAGTGTTTCTTCGTCGGAATCTATTTTCACACTGATTGTACGCAACAGGCACAATGCAAACGCGACGCCAGCGCTGCGTAGACCGGCGTTCGGCAGTGGCCCAGCGCTGGTGTCGCGGCGACGTCGCGGCAACGCCGCGTCGACGATGCGCAAACGCTGGCAAGACGACGACGCTCAAAAGACGCTCGTGTGGGGGGTCCCTAAATCCTATCACTGTACTTAAGTCCTTTTAGAATAAACATCCTTTTAAAATTAAAATTTATGTACTGTCGCGGAAAATGATTGTTTAGCAGGTTAAAAATGTCTTAATTTCTTCGTATTATATGTATAGAAAAAGGAGACGGCAGATATTGTTTTTTTACATAGAGATCGCGCCTCGAAAGAAGTTTTATTTTTCCCTTCAGATAAAAGCTACCTATCTTTGTTTCATACTTACTTAGCGGAACTTCTTTGGTGTTTTTTTTTTAATAAATGGCTTTACGTCGATATGTGACGTATTTGCCAAAGACGACGTTTTAAATCAACATAACACAAACGAGAAGAATTCGATCTTTATCATTACAAAAAAAAAATATTGTCACATTTGACAATAACAGTAGACTGGACTCAGATAAGAAAGCATTTAATGCAGCAGGTCGGAAACTAGCAAAAATTATAAATGGAAAATAGTGATGATACATTCCAAAAGAAGCTCTCTTCACTTACAGCAACAAAAAAAGATAAAAGAGACCACAACAACATATTCCACCAATTTTAAAAAGCCTTCAGGTGACTGGGCACGAACTCCCCTTGAAAAAGCCGAACTTTTTGCTCAACACCTCAGCAAAGTATTCACCCCAAATGAATCAAATATGAAAGACTTCGAAGATGAAATCCAGAGGGTTGTAAGCAGCGATCAACAGCTGACACTCCCAATAAAACCGGTGAGCCCGAGGGAAGTAGCGAGAAATATTAAAGCGTCTTCCAAGAAAATGCATAGTTTTTCTTACAATTCTGTTTAACGCAATCCTAAGAGTACAATACTATCCTAAGCTATGGAAAGTGTCCCAAATATGCATGGTGCCAAAGCCTGGCAAACCACTCACAGAGCCTACATCTTATAGACAATATCAAAACTTTTTGAAAAGATATTTCTCAGTAGACTGAGACCAGTATTAGAAAATGCCCTCATCATTCCTGACCATCAATTTGGATTCCGGCACCAACACTCTACAATAGAGCAAATACATCGAGTTGTACATAAAATTAGACAAACCTTTGAGAACAAAGAATACTGCGCGGCAGCATTCTTAGCATTTGATAGAGTTTGGCACATGGGACTGCTCTTTAAATTAAAAATGCAACTACCAAACACCTTCTTCATGATACTAAAATCTTATCTCCAAGAACGCAAATTCCAAGTGAAATTTAGAAATGAATACTCCAACTTCTATGATAGGGTCAGTGCTGGGCCCAGTGTTGTATTCTATATACACTGCCGATCTGCCCAATACTGCAGATGTCGAAACGGCTACCTACGCAGACGATACGCCTTGTCTGGCTAGCGACAGAAATCCTCAACAAGCATCAGAAAAACTGCAAACACAATTAGATGAAATTGATCAATGGCTCGATAAGTGGAGGATCAAGGCTAGTACCTCAAAGTCGGTGCAGATTACTTTTACCCTACGCAGGGGAGACTGTCCGCCAGTCAAAATGAGTGGGGAGCCGTTACCCGTAAACAGCAGCGTGAGATACTTGGGTTTGCATTTGGATAGAAGATTGACATGGGCTAAACATATCAAACTAAAGAGGGATGAAGCTAACCGTACCTACAAAGGGTTCTACTAGCTAATAGGACGAAATTCTCAACTGTCATTAAACAACAAACTACTGGTGTACAAGACCATCATTAAACCCATCTGGAGCTACGGCTTGGAACTCTGGGGAACAGTCAGTAACTCAAATATAGAAATTCTACAGAGATTCCAGAACAATGTTCTACGGGCAATCACTAATGCACCATGGTTTAGCAGGAACCAAGAAATTCATGAATAATGTCTTGTTAATATGTCGTTGTCGTAATATGTCGTGTAATGTCTTGTTCAATCTATGCGTTGGCGACTTCAAACTGTAATTGATAACAATGGTGCATATACCAGGTTTTGAAGGAATTAAATGTTTATAAAACATCTGCAATTGAAATTAACATCGCAAAAGTAAAGAAAATAGTGACTAAAAATCCTCATTTAACTTTGAGAGTGATAGCCGCCGAACTTTCTGTATCTCACGAGCCAATTTAACTAATCATTTGTGTATGAAACATGTTGCCGCTCGGCTAGCCCCAAAAGACCTGAATTTTCTCCAAAAACTCAATCGCATTAGAGTCGCTAAGGACATGCTAGAACAAGTGAATTCCGACCCAACATTCATTTAACGCATTGTTACTAGTGACGAGACGTGGGTTTACGAGTTTGACATGCAAACTAGTCAACAAGCTTCGGAGTGGCGCCTTCCAACTGAACCGAAACCGAAAAAACGGAGAATGCGCGGCGAGAACTGAACTCAATTCCGGAAACAACGTTTAAAAAATGTTTTGATGATTGGATTATTTGTTGGCGTAAGTGTATCGTTTCTGAAAGAGCATACTTTGAAGGTGATAAAATAAATTTGGATGAATAACTAACATTTTGTGTATTATTGATCTTTTCCCGGTACTTTCTTGACAGAGTCGTATAGTCATTTCTTGAAATAAAATGTAGCTAAGTAACTTCTTATAATATCAGCTATCTGCCAGTGAAAGACCCAATAAAATCGGTTCCGCTGATTATGAAACTATAGGCTACATGATATCTAGCTAACCAATAGTTTGGTTTTCTGAGTACCTATCTAACATGTCAATTCGTAAATTATCGTCTATCTTCGTAAAAGTTCGAGTATCCAGTATTATACGACCAAATCAAAAAAACTTTGACCTGCCAAGCAATCATTTTCCGCGACTGTACTTAGACTTGAAATTATTGAAAATAAAAAAACACGTATGTAATGTTTTCACGTCTATTTTACATAAAAATTATAAAAACGAATTGTTCATAACATGAAATGTTGTCAATTCATCACCTCTCTTTCATTGGTCATAAAAACAAAAAGGATAGCTGGATTTTAAAATTAGATTAGAGCAAGATTACCCGAATCGGGGTCATTGTCACACAACGTCTATCAAGTGACGTATCGTCCTCCCGTTCGAACCTCGTCATATTCGCAACTCTACCGACATTGAATAGAGGATCGGACTACTTTTTTTATTTTATAAATCCAAACTTCTTAGTTTCTGCTATCGAACACTAAAATAATTTTTGCTCTATCTTTAAAATTGACCGAGTTATAAAGGTTTGAAATTCAAGATTAGACAGAGAGGCACATAACCACTTGTGACGTCATTTGTTAGTAATGCCATATTATAATCTCCATACAAAAAATCGTTTTTGAAAGAGACAGACCTATTAAAACTTTAAAAAATCACTGTAAATTCGTTTTTCAACCGATTCTGTTTTTTTCTTCACGAATCATAAAATATGGTAAAATTTGGAATAGTCCGATCTTCTATTCTAAGGGCGTTTGCGCACTCATTCGTATCCGATTCTCATCCGTTTCTGATCCGGTTTAGCCATCCTAGTAATTGTATGGACGCTTACGCACCCATACGTATCCGGTTCGTTTTCGATCCGTAAATTCTCACTCCGGATCGGTTTTTTTACGGATCAAAACCGAGTCGAAGTGGCCGCCATACAAATTGTACGTACGCTTGCGCGCGCACTACACGATTTTTTTACGGATGAAGAGTGAGGCACGGGGAGGGGAAAGCTCGCGCTGCTAGTGATGTGCCAAATTGACTATTTTTTGATAAACAAGTATTTTGGTACTCGTTTCAAAAATAATCGAATGCACACTCGAGACAAGAGACTCCAGGATTCTATTTACGTGAAACGAACTATACGAGTAACGTGAGCGACTTTATTGCAGGATCTACATTACATAAGTAGATATAATTAAAAAAGATCAACCTAGTATTCGAATTTTATAAGTACCCGAAATCTATACTCGAGTACAGTCGACTGCTCATCAGTCAATGGTAAAGTGTTAACACTTTGACCTTGAACGCTTCTTGCTTCTATAGCATTATGGTCGAGATCAGCTCAGTCAGTCAGCTCGGCACATCACTACGATAATATCATGCAATATCGTCTCAAATACGAATGAAAACCGGATCGGATACGGATGAGTGCGCAAACGCTAGACGTGAATTTGCCGTCCGTTTTTTTACGGATCAAAAACGGACCGGATAAGAATCGGATACGGATGAGTGCGCAAACGCCCTAAGTATGTATGTACTTACATTGTTCATTGATAGTGAGGTCCTGCATCTCGATGAAGCACTCCTTGTTGTCCCCGCCGACCGCCAGCGAGAACGGGGCGTCGGGGCACAGGGCTGCGCACAACGCTTGACCCACTTTCAGAGAGCGCTCGCTTACTTGCACCGGCGGTGTGCTACAAAGAAAACAAGCTTGTTTATACTATATCTAGGGGGCCCGAAGTCACAAATTACAAGTACAATTTGATGTAGTAGACAATGAGATAAAACGATAAGGGCTTACAGTTTAGGCGAATTGGCTACGCAATGAATATCAAATGGGGGATTTTCCGACAGCCAATTAAAAAAAAATAGTTCTTAAATCTTCGATAGATGGCGTTGACGATTTGTGGATTCTATAGTGTCACGGAAGTGAAGAGCAGAGTTCTTCTGTCACAGGCACTATATTAAAGTTTTTTGTATTTTGTGGATCCGAAGAAATCCGGCGAGTCACCCAGGGCCATAAAAAGATTAAAAAAAAATCCACGAAGTACACTTGACGCCATCTATCGTCTTAATTAGAACTATTATTTTTATTTTTTAAAGAGCTGTCAAAAAATCCCCCATTGTAACTTGTTACTAGGAAATTGTTGCTTCGTTAAAAGTAATAATCTAAAAACTAAAAACGCGACTGTCCCGCCATAAAATCCTTCATTCTCAGTAGATCCATTGTTCAAATGTGTCAATCGGGCTGATGTAAGAATCCTAACGATACCCCATACATCTAAATATGTTCAGGAAGTTACGGTGAAAAAAAACTCACGTACATGAACCCTGTACACATTACACTCCTTTCTTTAGGCAGTCGTGTAAAAAAAAGGCGATATAAAAAAATACTTTTTTAAAACTTGAGTTATCGATCGATTAGAACTTATCTGCAACTTTTTTTATTTGGAATTCCAAGTTCCAAGTGCAACAACGGCCATTAAAACTTATATTTTGTTTATCTATATCTGTAGCGAGATAGCATACCTCGCTTCATGCATAAACCTTCCAAGGTTTTTTGAAGACACGTAAGATAAGAGGCTCTATACTCAAGCATAATAATAACTCTTTGTGATCTACTCGGATTTTTGAAGTCCGTCATTATTATAATAAAATGTAAACAATCCCTGCGTTCAGAGACGCGCTGAAATCGATTAAACCACACGTAATCGCGTCCCGAATCTGTCAGCAGACAAAGCGCTGAAAGTCTGATTCGGAATGCGCTCTATATTTTACTAGAATTTAAAATTGTAGCAGTATGTACCTTGAAATATCCCATGTTTTCTGCTTTCCATCTGTGCTGATAGTTACCATAAGCCCTGGCACCTGTTCACTTAGAAGGAGACCTGAAAAAACAACAAAAAACCTATGCTGAACCGTTTCGGAAGTATGATATATCTGGTGTTTGGGAGAGACCTGGTAACTCCAGTTTGCCAGTTTTTGAGTTTAGTAATACAATGTTATTTAAAGAACAATATTATTTTTCTAGGTCTTGTACCTCGTATGTTTTGCGTGAAGAAATAAACGATTTGGAGTTAACAGGTCTCTCCCAGACACCACGGACATAAGTCAAAAAAGTCACAAGTTATTTATTTAGTTAGTTATTTAAAGTTAGTTATTTATTTTATTAGTAAATAAAGAATTATTATTATTATTTCCATAAGATGTTATTACATCACTTAGATCTGTCATTACATTTCTTCATAGAAATAATAATACCTAATAAATAATACAATACAGGGTATTTGTTTTCTCAAGAATAATGAAATGGTATGTTTTGAGGAATATGAATATAATGGTCTAACAGCGTCCGTGGTCGAGTAGTCGAGATTTTGACTCTCATTATGGAGGTTCGGGTTCGAATCCCGGTGGGGACACTGATGTCGATTCGGCATACGCCCAACTAAACTTAACTAAAATTAGTCCTGTCACTTTCTATCATTTTTAATTGAAAAGGGACCGAAGATCATCGGTTTTGTTTTTGTCTTTGACTTCACGACTAACTGTCAATTTTAGTGGCTTTTTATTCGTCATGGTGTTATAGCAATCCCATCGTAAGAATGCCGTCCTGACAGCAGGCAGGAAATATGAAAACCAAATGGGTGCAAAAGAGACAGAAGAAAATTTGTACGCGTATGACAGCTGGCAGGACGGCATTCTTACGATGCGATGAGTGGGGTTCATGCTTGTTTCCGTTTTGTACAGACAGTTTTTTGTGTACTACATACTTGCCTTGGATGCGAAAAACTGTGCGAGCAGATTTTGACCGACCCGTTTTCTGCAGCCATTTTTTTTCCGTTCACGTTTTGCGCACTCGAATTTTCCAACCATTAGCCTTTTTGAGAAGTAATCTCCTGCGGTCGCCGGCCGCTGCCGCGGCACGCTCGCTCGTCTCCCTCCGCCTGTTGTTGACAACAGTCTAACCTAACCAAAGTGTATTCTTTCTGGGTGGTTTTTTTTTTATTGCGGGCTGCGCCCCCCATACCCCCCCTTCAGGTGCTGCCTAGTGAAAAACAGCGAAAAAACACAGACTTACTAAATCGACCCATTATTTTGACATGTAATCAGTGGCTTAGAAAAACGCGGCGTACCAAAACCGTTGCGTTCAAAACTGCACGAGCACTTTTTGTACAGACCTGTTTTTGGATGCAACGTATTGAGTGAATGCGTATTCGTTGTAAACCATGTACATTAAAAACGTGGCGTACAAAACCAGGGGCGGTCATGAAGGTTTCCCGATGCGATAGGTATACACTAAAACAAGACTAAATTTGACAGCTAGTCGTGAAGTCATAGACAAAAACAAAACCGATGATCTTCGGTCCCTTTTCAATTAAAAATGATAGAAAGTGACAGGACTAATTTTAGTTTAGTTTAAGTTGGGCGTATGCCGAATCGACACCACTGTCAAGCAAACATCTCTTTGTGAAGTTGATCTAATAAGCATTTTGTATAAATTGCGATTGGTCTTATTAAATGGTCTTAAGTTTAATAGGGAATATTCACTTTTCTTTTTAATTCATTAATCGAAAGATAACAAGTTCCAGATAAACGCATAAAAAATATTTTTTCAAATATCTTTAAGGCTTCAAAGTTGATGGTTAGACGGAGAGGTCCGACGTGACATGTGACGTCATGTGTCACGCGGGCCATACTCCGCCATAGAAAATTTTGTTTTCGTAAGAGGGACATATCTATTTGTTTAATAACGTTGTATCTAGTTTGTTTTTCGATCAATTTCGATTCTGTTTTGACTGTCAGTATTCTATGTTTGTATACTTTCAGATGAACTATGAAAAAACGAATATTTTTTTTATGCATATCCCTATTGTGCAGCTAAAATGCAGTCTTATGTTAGCAAAGGAAGTAATGTCATTTCCCACATACCTGTGACTTCTTTTTCGTGTGCGTCGATTGTCCACAGTGGTTCGTCTTGCCTGCAGTCCACATACCCCACTTTGCCTTGGTTGTTGCTCATCTGGAAAAGTAACAAATAATTTATACACATGTTATCACCTGATTGTCCGAAAAGAAAGATGATTCCGTGCTTCGGAAGGCACGTTAAGCGGTTGGTCCCGGTTACTATCTAGTCGTTACATGAGCCAGTCAGTGGCCTTTGGCGGCTCTATAACACTGACACCAGGGTTTATGAGAACCCCTTCTGCTTCGCTGTATGTAATAAAAAAAGTACAGCGAAGTAGAAGAGGTTCTGTTTGTCCCAGGCGACCCTCTCGACCTCTCCTAGAGGGACACTATAGTACATTACATACAGCGAAGCAGAAGGGGTTCTGTTTGTCCCAGGCAACCCTCTCGATCTCTCCTAGAGGGACACTATAGTACATTACATACAGCGAAGCAGAAGGGGTTCTGTTTGTCCCAGGCGACCCTCTCGATCTCTCCTAGAGGGACACTATAGTACATTACATACAGCGAAGCAGAAGGGGTTCTGTTTGTCCCAGGCAACCCTCTCGATCTCTCCTAGAGGGACACTATAGTACATTACATACAGCGAAGCAGAAGGGGTTCTGTTTGTCCCAGGCGACCCTCTCGGTCTCTCCTAGAGGGACACTATACCTGGGCTGATTGATAACTGGCCGAAACGACGAACTTAAAAAAATGATACGCAAAAAAAAAATATTACATTATATTTTGGCATCTTTTTGAAAATAGATCGCCAAATTTGAATTTAATCGAACTGGTGGAATTTGTTTGATAGGACGTAGAACTTTCTCTGTCGTAAATTTTCTTAACAATGGAAAGAAACGAAATTCGTGCGGTGATAAAGTTTTACGTTTTAAAACAGAAAACAGCAACCCAGATTAAAACCAAGCTAGACAGTGTTTTAGGTAATTCTGCTCCTGCATTGAGTACAATTCACACCTGGGTAACTGATTTTAAACGTGGAAGACAGAGCTGCGAAGACGCCCACAGGTCTGGCCGTCCAAATGAAGTCACGAATCCGGACATGATCAAAAAAATTCACAAAATTGTATTGAATGATCGGCGTTTGAAGTTGCGAGAGATAGCAGAGATGGTGAGCATTTCATCTGAACGCGTTTTTAATATTTTGCACCAACATTTGGGAATGAAAAAGCTTTGCGCGCGATGGTTGCCGCGTTTGCTCACTGTTGACCAAAAGCAACGTCGAGTGGACGATTCATCGGAGTGTTTGGCGCTGTTTAACCGAGATCCTAACGAGTTTTCGCGGCGTTATGTAACAGTCGATGAAACCTGGATACATCATTATACTCCCGAGACAAAAGAACAATCTAAGCAGTGGACTGAGAGCGGAAGACCTGCGCCGAAGAAAGCAAAAACGGTTTTGTCGGCCGGCAAAGTCATGGCGACTGTTTTTTGGGATGCTCGAGGGATTATTTTAGTGGATTATCTGCAAAAAGGAAAAACAATAAATGGAGAGTACTACGCAAGCTTGCTGCAAAAATTAAGTGAAGAAATCCAGAAAATACGACCACATTTGGCCAAGAAAAAAGTTTTGTTCCACCATGACAACGCACCTGCACACACGTCAATGGTTGCAGTCGCCAAACTCCATGAATTGCGGTTCGAATTGCTACCGCATCCACCCTATTCCCCGGATCTGGCCCCGTGTGACTTCCACTTATTCCCAAACCTGAAGAAATGGTTAGGTGGCCAGAGATTTTCATCAAATGAAGAAGTCATTGTTGCCGTGGACGAGTATTTTGAGGGTTGGAGAAAACATTTTATCAAACTGGTGTAACGGCGTTGGAGAAGCGCTGGACTAAATGCATCGAGGTAGAAGGAAACAACGTTGAGAAATAAATTTATTTTAAATAGATTTTTAAAGTTTTTCTTTGTCGTTTCGGAAACTTATCAATCAGCCCTCGTAGTACATTACATACAGCGAAGCAGAAGGGGTTCTGTTTGTCCCAGGCGACCCTCTCGATCTCTCCTAGAGGGACACTATAGTACATTACATACAGCGAAGCAGAAGGGGTTCTGTTTGTCCCAGGCGACCCTCTCGATCTCTCCTAGAGGGACACTATAGTACATTACATACAGCGAAGCAGAAGGGGTTCTGTTTGTCCCAGGCGACCCTCTCGATCTCTCCTAGAGGGACACTATAGTACATTACATACAGCGAAGCAGAAGGGGTTCTGTTTGTCCCAGGCGACCCTCTCGATCTCTCCTAGAGGGACACTATAGTACATTACATACAGCGAAGCAGAAGGGGTTCTGTTTGTCCCAGGCAACCCTCTCGATCTCTCCTAGAGGGACACTATAGTACATTACATACAGCGAAGCAGAAGGGGTTCTGTTTGTCCCAGGCGACCCTCTCGATCTCTCCTAGAGGGACACTATAGTACATTACATACAGCGAAGCAGAAGGGGTTCTGTTTGTCCCAGGCGACCCTCTCGATCTCTCCTAGAGGGACACTATAGTACATTACATACAGCGAAGCAGAAGGGGTTCTGTTTGTCCCAGGCAACCCTCTCGATCTCTCCTAGAGGGACACTATAGTACATTACATACAGCGAAGCAGAAGGGGTTCTGTTTGTCCCAGGCGACCCTCTCGATCTCTCCTAGAGGGACACTATAGTACATTACATACAGCGAAGCAGAAGGGGTTCTGTTTGTCCCAGGCGACCCTCTCGATCTCTCCTAGAGGGACACTATAGTACATTACATACAGCGAAGCAGAAGGGGTTCTGTTTGTCCCAGGCAACCCTCTCGATCTCTCCTAGAGGGACACTATAGTACATTACATACAGCGAAGCAGAAGGGGTTCTGTTTGTCCCAGGCGACCCTCTCGATCTCTCCTAGAGGGACACTATAGTACATTACATACAGCGAAGCAGAAGGGGTTCTGTTTGTCCCAGGCGACCCTCTCGATCTCCGCGCCGAGCGGCCATGCGCGGTGCGCGGCGGCGGAGCGGCAGTCCGTGACGCGCGCGCGCCCGTCGCAACTACCCGATAGTAAGGTCTGGGCTTCCAGAGGGTGGAACACTAGAGATTGCACCTGGAAGAGAGGTGGTTACAGTTTAAAGTCGGTACTAAAAAAATATTGTCATTTTTTCATAGTTCGTATGAAAGAATACAAAAATAGAATACTAGCAGTCAAAACAGAACAGAACGAAATTCATCGAAAAACAAACTAGATACAACATTATTAAACAAATATTATATCTGTCCCTCTTACAAAAACAATATTTTCTATGGCGGATGTATGGCCCGCGACACATATGACGGTCACATGTCTCGTCGGACCTCTCTGTCTAACCATGAACTTTTTTTCCGAGCAAGATATTTGAAAAATTATTTTAACTTGAAATATTCCGATAAATTAATAAAAAAAAATTGTACATATTCCCTATTCGGAGGATTTTCTGAATCAAACATACTGCCTTCAAAATCGGGTATCCGTCAGCGTGAAATCCATCCTATTAAATTGCATATCCCTTCCTTGGATATCAGAAATTATGAATCGGATATTCATCTTATTGAATTAAGCTTCCAAAAGCGGGTATTGACTTGGAACAAATAACGAGAGATACTTTTTCAAAATCTAAAATCTAGAACTCTTAAGAAACTCTTTCTAAATTAGGCTCTCTCAACTCTCTTCTTCATCGTGTGGGTTGTAAGGTCGACAAGCGACCAACTCAACTAACTCAACAACAAACAACTCTAAACTCTTTCTAAATCTCTCTTTATAAATCGCCTATACTTCCTCCTTATTGAAAAGTAAAATAAGTATAACCCATGCAGATAAAGAATATATATGATAATGGCGGCGGGTACTTATGGTACGGTTGGCAAAACAAGTTCTCAAAAATCGATTTTTATTTTTCCTACTGACTTTTTTTGTTATTAATTATTCTTTTTTATTATTATGATTTAAAACGGGACGGGACGGGTTTATTATTATTATTAATTAATGATACTAATAATAATGACAAAAAATATTAATAAAATAAAAAAAGGAGCAAGGGCATGATAGGAAATTGATATTTTCATTAATTTATTTTCGAAGTCTCCTGAAGGTTAAATCGATGTAGCGGGATTCAGTAAAGCCCTCTGAACCTCCCCACATGCTCAGTTTCTTCCGATCGATTCCAATTGTTTCTAAATCCAACCCCTGATTATTATCATTACTTTTTTGCATCGCGTACTTCACTGTGTGAGTATAGACAGCGATAGATTGTGAGCGAGATAGCATGCGAGTGGACGCCATTTTCATATCTATTCTTTATCTGCATGGGTTATATATATAACGATAATAACATACTTTATCTTCGAAATAGTCCATCTTAGTGTGTGGCGCTCCTTGGTCCAAGTCCCACAGCAGTACTGTGTTGTCAGCTGACCCACTCGCTAACACATGTCTGAAAATAAACAGTCACATTAAAAGTTTTCTAGGATTAATTTTTAAATTTCCTGTGGGAATAATGTTATGCCATCAAAACAATAGGTGCAAAAATGTTAAGTAATTAAAAAATAAGTTTTTGGGCTACCTAAAAAGGGTCTTAACAAACAACATACCTACTTAATAGCATGCTATAAGCATCTAGATGCTTATAGCATGCATCTAGACGCTAGTGTGGGGGGTCTCTAGAGACGGATTCTATTGAAAGGGACCTTACCTATCAAATGTCCGCTTACATTTAGCGGTCATATTATGACTAGTTATCAAGTGAGGGGTTAAATAAGTGTATACTTAACTAATTCGAGACTTGTTTTATTTTATCAGTATTTTTAGAGTTATTTAAAGACCCCCCACACTAGCGTCTTTCGAGCGTCGTCGTCTTGCCAGCGCTGAGCCACTGCCGCACGCCGGCATACGCAGCACTGACAGCGCAACGTTTTTCTACAGGCACCATGCGAACGCGCCGCCAGCGCTGCGTAAACCGGCGCTCAGCGGTGGCTCAGTGCTGGCGTCGCGGCGATGCTTCGCGAGCGCCGGCAAGACGATGAAGCTCGAAAGACGCTAGTGTGGGGGGTCTTTAAATGGTCTTATAATGGGGTCTTTCTAAAAAATACTGATAAAATAAAACAAGACACGAATTTGTTGAGTATACACTTATTTAACCCCTCACTTGATAACTAGTCATAATATGACCGCTAAATGTAAGCGGACATTTGATAGGTAAGATCCCTTTCAATAGAATCCGGTAATAATGTAAACAAGATAATTCTTTGACAATAACTTTCCAAAGACAAACAAGACTTTGATGAGTAAAAAATTATATGGCAGTTTTACAAATTATGTCGTCCGAGTATTTCTTATTAAAATAACTATCATAAAGAAGTTAATTGGGGGTGAAATGATTGTAAGAAGAATGTATGGTTCCTTGAAATGTGAATATTGTTAGGATTGATACTCAAATTTAAGTAATTACGGAGTAATCGTGTTTATATTGGTTTGTTTACATTATTGCCGGATTCTATTGAAAGGGACTTTAGTCATAATATGACGGTTCGTTCGGCGCGGCCATCAGGTGACGGGTTAATAGTTCAGCCTTTAAACTGACTGTCTTTAAAATGACGGCTCCGTAGCCCAGGTGGTAGTGTATCTGCCTCCGACGCACAGGGTCGCGGATTCGAATCCCGCCCAGGGCAAACATTCGTGTGATGAGCACTTGTGTTTGCCTTGTGTCTGGTTGTTGTTTATCTATATAAGTATGTATTTATTTATTTATTTACGGAAAACATACAGCTTACATGACACATAAGACAATAACATTTGAAACATTACATTAGCCAATTAAGTTTTCACTAATTATTGATACAAGACATTTTATCTATTTATGTAATGTATGTCAGCTGTCAGGTACCCATAGTACAAGCTCTGCTTAGTTTGAGATCAGATGGCCATGTGTGAAGATGTCCCCACATATTTATTTATTTACTTACGTAAAATTCTTGTTCCAAGACAAGTCCAATACAGCGTCCTTGTGTCCGACTCGTTTTATTTTCTTTTTCTTGTT
Source organism: Carpatolechia fugitivella (assembly GCA_951230895.1). Taxonomy (NCBI): domain Eukaryota; kingdom Metazoa; phylum Arthropoda; class Insecta; order Lepidoptera; family Gelechiidae; genus Carpatolechia; species Carpatolechia fugitivella. The sequence goes on from OX579649.1 coordinate 3,947,120, forward strand.
AGGTTTCTTGCCGAGCTTGAACGCAGGTTCCAAACAGTTTTCAATGTCCAGATCCCATACTTGAATTACTGGGTCCATGCCTCCAAGGGCGCAGAGGTTACCTGTAGAAAAAAAAAAAATATTATTATTTATTATTTATTTAATCAGGCAAGCAGTTGATACAACTGATAATAGAGACTGTATCCAATTTTTCATTTAGTTTTATTTTTCTGTTTAATATGTTTGTCTAGTCTGTTCTTAAAGATGTCAACCTTTGAATTTCTTCAAAGTCAAAGTCAAAGTCAAAGTCAATTCAACTATTTATCTATAACATTTATTTTTGTCCAAGACTACCTGGATGTGGGTCGGAGGGATCATGGCTCAGCCACTCGATGCACAACGGGAACCAAGGGAGGATGATGTCATGGTGAACGTAGAAGGAACCCTCTTCCTGGTTGAATACTGGAAACAAAACAGTCACCGGAATATCGTAAGAAACATAGATATAGTTTGTGAACAAAATATGCATACAATAGGGGATCTGACTGTTCCTAAATTTACCATATTTTATAATCTATTTTGAAAATATAGATTAGTAGCAGACGATTCGCAAAGAAAAAAAAAAGGATCGGTTGAAAAACGAATTTACAGTTATTTTTTAAAGTTTCAATATATCTGTCTCTTTCAAAAACGATTTTTTGTATGGAGATTATATGGCGTTACTAAGAAATGACGTCACAAGTGGGTATGTGCCTCTTCGTCTAATCTTGAATTTCAAACCTTTATAACTCGGTCAATTTTAAAGATAGAGCAAAAATTATTTTTGTGTTCAATAGCAGAAACTAAGAAGTTTGGATTTATAAAATAAAATAAAAGTAGTCCGATCCCCTATTTCGTTAGCAGTGTGTGGATTTGATCTATCTTCTCTTGTCGTTCTTTCAAGGAGAAATAAATTAATAGTTTAAAAATACACTAGAAAAACACGCTTTTAGAAATGCACGTAAAATCAAAAAACAAATCCAACGAGCCCAAACACGACTAGATTGTGTTGTGTATTTGAGGAGTTCCTATGGCCACCTTCCGTCTCCATCATGAGACCCTGGGCATTACGTATGACTAAAGATCTTGCTAAGACAAATCCAACGAGCCCAAACACGACTAGGTTGTGTTGTGTATTTGAGGAGTTTCTATGGCCACCTTCCGTCTCCATCATCAGACCAGCTCCATGGTACCATAATATTGCATTGTCATCGCGGTTACATAAGTGTACCAAATTTCAATAAAATCGAATGACAGCAAGTGCTTTAAAATTGAGTTGCAAGATTCCATTACAGTTAGTAAAAGCGTGTTAAATAAAAATGGACAGAGTTTTGCAACAGGCAGACAAAAAGAAAAGGGATGCGATTGAGTCATGAAATAAATGATTGGCTTTATTATTGAACTTAGATATTCTTGAATCAAAGTCAAAAATAACAATCGAAAATCAAGAAAAGAGCCTGCACCTAGTCTTTCCCGGCGTATAGATGTCTATAGGATATCTAGCGGTGGAAACGTTAAGTGTTGAAATGGACTGACCCTAAATGGTACTGCACTAAAAGCCTTCCAAATAAAACCACCAAATTGCAAACTTGATGTTTATTAGTACCATTAGGGTCCCGAGGAAGCTATGCTAAGCAAAGCTAACAAATAAGAAACGCCGATGGTATTTATCCAAACGGAAACAAATGTCGATACCGACTTTAGAAAAATCATCAGCGCCATCTATTGAAAAATATAAGAACTAAATCTCTAACAAGTATACTCAATCGATTTATCCTAAACTATACAAGTGCTTCATGATAAATATTAAATAAATAAATATATGGGGACATCTTCACTTGGGGAGAGCTTGTACTATGGGTATCAGACAGCTGATATACATTACAGAAATAGATAAATACATACTTATATAGATAAACAACAACCAGACATAAGGCAAACACAAGTGCTCATGACACGAATGTTAGCCCTGGGCGGGATTCGAACCCGCGACCCTGTGCGTCGGTGGCAGATACACTACTACCTGGGCTACGGAAATAATAATAGCTTCAAATATTTTTTCGATATAACATATTAATTTTCCAAATAGTTATTAATACCATTTGATAGAACTAGTGGGGCACTTTTAGTATCAGTAATCACATATTTAATAAACCCAACCGGCTTCGATCAACAGACCATCTTCACAGGGTTATTAATTACTTAATCTAGATCACATAGTTTGTCAATAACGACCGTCCCAAAACAATTATAAACAACAGTATAATTCAAAATATTTAAGTAATGAGGGTAATCACACTTGATTCTCCCCATATAACTGAGAAAATGCCTCAGCAGACCGGTTACAATTAGAGATGTGCCGTGGGGAATGTTCCCATTCCCAGTATTTTCCCTATGGGAATATTCTCGGTAAGTTACCCAAAGTTTCCAATGTTCCCGGGAATATTCCCCTACACATGAAACATTTAATATATTGAATTCTTTCTTTACCTAGTATTTTAATTTAGTTTGGTTGGTTGGTTGGCTGGTTTGGTTAGTATGATTTAATTTGCAAAATTGATTATTTTTGATATAGACAATTTTATTTAATTTAAGTGAGAGATTTCACTCACGGTCATCTGATCCAAAACTAGGCAAGGCCTGTACTACGAGTATGGGTGTCAAAGATAGGCAAATATTCAATACCCAGACACAGATATGACCCTTGATGTCTGCCTTTTTTTCTTTTCGCGCCTTAGCTTGGTACTATAGAAAATTTTAATTTTATTACAGATAGGTACTATTGGTATTAATAGTTTTGTTAGTTACATACAGCCAAGTAGATGTTTGCCTGTTCATTGCTGACTGTAAGATGTGGATAAACTGTCTCGCTTCCTCTTTAAAAAACATTTTATTTGCGAATCTCTTTATTTGAGTGGCAACAAGGTCATCAAACAATGAAAGCGTCCTTTTTTAGTTACCTGTTATTTAATTTGTAACTTGGTGCACGTATTTAAACATACAAACCTCGTTGTTAAAAACAAATCTGAATCTTTGTGGTCGGCTTTTAAAAGTTGCTTTGCTTTATACCTATAACTTAAGAAAAACATGTTGATCGTTCTGCGATTTGTTAATTATTTTAGTATAATTTAAATTGTTAATACTGAAATTTTATTGATATTTAAAAACAAATCTGGATCTTTGTGGTCGGATTTTAAAAAAGTTGCTTTGTTTTATACCTATAACTTACGAAAAACATGTTGATCGTTCTGTGATTTGTTAATTATTTTAGTATACTTAAAATTGTTAATACTAAAATTTTATTGATGTTTAATTGTTGATTATATTGATAACGCATATTTGTACACACATGAATAAAAACTATCAAAATTTAAACGTCTGTGTTTCTTTTTCTCTTATTAAAATACAGTTAAAACTTTCAGAATCTGCCCGGGAATATTCC